>SSNR01000400.1:224490-247103 GCA_006937965.1 Callopanchax toddi
GTGTGTCTGCTCTGCCTGTCCGACTTGTCTTGGTGTGATGTTCTCTTTTTGCTTTTTGATGGTTTTGACTGTCTAAGTGGAGGACCCTGACTCGCCTCACCCTCCCTCCTGCTTCCTCCATCCTCCCAGCTCCTCATCCAGTCCTGCTGCACTGACCGACTGACACATCAGTACAGGAACGAGCACGTGCACACACCTGCAGCGTGCATGTACCTGATAAATACCCAGTGTTTACAGACATCAACACAAACACTCATTTAACACAGCTCGGTTTACTTTACTTCTCTCGTCTTTTCTTTATAAACTCTTCTTATACATCCCTGTATTTTCTAGACACCTTGGTTTCAGATACAGTTTCTTTTATATGGATACATTCTCCTAAACATTTATCTTTTATAATAAAATCACTTTTACACCTTTATCTCTTCGGGCTGCGACTGTTGGCGACCAGATCCCGATTTCATTCCCTCCTTTTGTGCACTGAAGCCTGGTTTTTGTGAGAATTTTTTACTTTTTTCCTCAAAGTATTCACAGCTTGTTTCTGGAGTCTGATTTCAAACCCTTAGATTATCTATAAAAGTCACTACTGTTGGGAGGAGCTGGAAGCCAAAATCCAAAGAAAACGAGAAAAAAACTGAACACATTCAGACAGAATGAAGAATGTTGGGACTTCAGTATAATAAAACCATGTCTGAACGTCTGTTTGCACCATGTGTCTCAGCTGACCCGACCACAGATAAACATTTCACTTAGTTTTTTATCATTTGTGCAACAAGTTGAGTTTTTTATCATTTGTGCAACAAGTTGAGTTTTTTATCATTTGTGCAACAAGTTGAGTTTTTATCATTTGTGCAACAAGTAGTTTTTTATCATTTGTGCAACAAGTTGAGTTTTTTATCATTTGTGCAACAAGTTGAGTTGTTTATCATTTGTGCAACAAGTTGAGTTTTTGTCATTTGTGCAATAAGTTGAGTTTTTTATCATTTGTGCAACAAGTTGAGTTTTTTATCATTTGTGCAACAAGTTGAGTTGTTTATCATTAGTGCAACAAGTTGAGTTGTTTATCATTAGTGCAACAAGTTGAGTTTTTAATCATTTGTGCAACAAGTAGTTTTTTATCATTTGTGCAACAAGTTGAGTTTTTATCATTTGTGCAACAAGTTGAGTTTTTTATCATTTGTGCAACAAGTTGAGTTTTTATCATTTGTGCAACAAGTTGAGTTTTTATCATTTGTGCAACAAGTTGAGTTTTTTATCATTTGTGCAACAAGTTGAGTTTTTTATCATTTGTGCAACAAGTTGAGTTTTTTATCATTTGTGCAACAAGTTGAGTTTTTTTATCATTTGTGCAACAAGTTGAGTTGTTTATCATTAGTGCAACAAGTTGAGTTTTTTATCATTTGTGCAACAAGTTGAGTTTTTTTATCATTTGTGCAACAAGTTGAGTTTTTTATCATTTGTGCAACAAGTTGAGTTTTTTATCATTTGTGCAACAAGTTGAGTTTTTTATCATTTGTGCAACAAGTTGAGTTGTTTATCATTTGTGCAACAAGTTGAGTTGTTTATCATTAGTGCAACAAGTTGAGTTTTTAATCATTTGTGCAACAAGTTGAGTTTTTATCATTTGTGCAACAAGTTGAGTTTTTATCATTTGCGCAACAAGTTGAGTTTTTTATCATTTGTGCAACAAGTTGAGTTTTTTATCATTTGTGCAACAAGTTGAGTTTTTTATCATTTGTGCAACAAGTTGAGTTTTTTATCATTTGTGCAACAAGTTGAGTTTTTTATCATTTGTGCAACAAGTTGAGTTGTTTATCATTTGTGCAACAAGTTGAGTTGTTTATCATTAGTGCAACAAGTTGAGTTTTTAATCATTTGTGCAACAAGTTGAGTTTTTATCATTTGTGCAACAAGTTGAGTTTTTATCATTTGCGCAACAAGTTGAGTTTTTTATCATTTGTGCAACAAGTTGAGTTTTTTATCATTTGTGCAACAAGTTGAGTTTTTTATCATTTGTGCAACAAGTTGAGTTTTTTATCATTTGTGCAACAAGTTGAGTTTTTTATCATTTGTGCAACAAGTTGAGTTTTTATCATTAGTGCAACAAGTTGAGTTTTTATCATTTGTGCAACAAGTTGAGTTTTTTATCATTTGTGCAACAAGTTGAGTTTTTTATCATTTGTGCAACAAGTTGAGTTTTTTATCATTTGTGCAACAAGTAGTTTTTTATCATTTGTGCAGCAAGTTGAGTTTTTATCATTTGTGCAGCAAGTTGAGTTTTCATCATTTGTGCAACAAGTTGAGTTTTTATCATTTGTGCAACAAGTTGAGTTTTTTTTCATTTGTGCAACAAGTTGCCAACAATAGAAGCAGGTTCATCCTCTGGGAGGAAACGGACTTCACCTCCACCTCGTTTCAAACCAAGGACCTGATTTACAGTTTCAAACCAGCTTTTTGTTCAACAGCTTTTTAAACATCTCTTTAATTTCGTACTTTTTGCTCTTGGATTGCTTTAAAAGAATTTAGTCAACGTTCCAAAGGAGAACCGGCTCTCTGATGTAATCACAGAGTTTTTTTAACGATCATTTAAAATGTGTTTGAAACAAATAATCCACTTTAAGTAAAATAGATGAGTTGTTTTAATCATTAAACACATAAAATCCTTCCTTTTAGATTCAGACTCAGAAGCTTTACTCCAGTTCACGTGTACTCAGAACGATCATGACTTTATGACAGTAGAGCATCAAACTAGGAGTTTTACTTTTTGTTTTTTTATTTAAACAAACTTAGAACCATGTTTAAACCCTTGAACCTGATGAATTAGTTTAAAATCTGTAAGAATCCATTCAGGAGTTTTACGTTTTGTTAAACCAAACAGCTTCAGCTGACTGACAGGTTTAAGATTTCATCCTGAAATGATCAGAACGTTTCTGGTCAGGTAAGCTTTAATCATCTGATGGAGACACATCAGGAGAACGTAGTGAAGTCAGGATCATCTCTGACCTCCTATTGGCTGCAGCCCCCTCCTTAAAGACGTCGTTTCACAGCATCAGAGAGACGTTTTCTGAGCCCTAAAACAAATTCAGGATGAATATTCTGATTACTATGAGCTTTCCTGTGATATTTAGATGAGGTGTTGATGTAAACTCTCAGTATTTGAGAAACTTCTGATCACTTTGACAGGATGTTCCTGTCTTTAATCCAGAAGCAGCTCCTCTAATATCCTTAATCCACAGATTTTAGACTTAAACCTGCTTAAGTACTCTCTGTTGAGCCACAGTTTTCCCTTGGTGTAGCGTCTTATATTCAGTCAAACTCAGTGTTTCACTATAAGCTTTAGTTGTTTATTTAAATGTGTTGTGACGATCTGGTGGATCTCATTAGGCTGTGCTCTGTGACCTAAAAACACTCAGGTTTTTATTTGATTTAGTAAACTTTTCACCCAAAACGAGTAGATTTAAGATCTTCTATCACTAGTAACAGTTACAGTTTAACCCAGGGGTGTTTAATTACGAACCCTGATGGGTCACATGACTCTGTGGAGACTCCGCGGGTCGGGGTGGGGTACCCACACCGACTCGTGGAACAAGATTTAAAGGCAGAGGGCTGATGAGACCCAGGTTCACATCCCGGCACGAGCATCTATTAGATGGTTAGGGGCACGTGCAGACATACGCACGCACACACACACTCATGCAAAACCAAACAAACTAAAAGGCTGTATATCTGGACGATGGACCAGATGGCTGCAAATTTCTGTTGAATAGCCCGAGTTTACCAGTTTTATGTTTCTACATCCTGTCACCGTTCTGTATTTTATCCAGCACACACTGAAGAACAGGAACAGGTTATTTTAAGTCCCATGATGCATTTCTGTCAACGATACGTCGACCTAATTATCCACTTAGTCTCTGAAGCTCAGTGAAGTGGGTTAGCTTGGTAGCTGACTGTATTTTACACTGCGTCTGCAGGACATGTGCATGTAAAAACACAGACTTTATTAGAGTTTCAGGAAGTGCTGTGGCAGGTTTCACTCTGAGGAGTGAACACACACACACACACACACACACACACTGACTGTGACCTGCTCAGTATTTATTCACTGGGAGACCTTTAGAAGTGAAACACTGGACTCTTCCTTTACAGCCTTGAACTTTACACCAGTCTGTTTCTGTTTCTCCACATCTCATCGTCTCAGCTGATCCATGTTGGAATGAATTTATGTTTTCGGTTTACATCTAGATATCTTGAAGGTTAAATTGTTCGTATTCTAATAGATTATGAGGGGCAACCACCTCCTATACACACAGGCTAAAACCTTATACACACTCGTCACAGCAGAGTCACGTGTCTGTTGGTCCGTCGTACTATAGGTGTTATAGGACGCGATGCAGGATGTGATCAGCTGTGCAGCCTGTTGGTTTGCATGGATTAAATAAAGAGCTGCAGACAAGAAATGATGTGCAGTTTAGCAAAACGTTACTATTTAAAAATCTTCCACTTCCCTCTGAAGTCAGAAGTTGTTTTTTTTGGGAGGAACTTAACTGTTAATCTTTAATTTGAACAGAGGTTAATCAGAGTGCAGGCTGTCAGTTTTCCATATTATTTATTAGTTCACACACACACTCAGAAATTAAAGTAGAGAAGTGTACCTTTTGTCTTGTCACTGGGGCGGTACCTCAGAGGTACCATTTAGTACAGGCATGTCCAAAGTGCGCCCCGGGGGCCACATCCTCAGCCGCATTTTCAGAATGATATAATTTAGTCCTCCTGCAGGACTTTGATGCAGAGATGCTTTCTGACATTTTTATGTTTAGATTTTTACCAACATCAGACCCAACAAAGAAAAACTAGAGATACATTAAAATCTTTTTAAATACAAAGACTTCCATCCAATCAAAGTCTTTGACTTTTATTGAGACAAGTTAAGAGATAATGGGATCATTTACTTTCCTGGTAAAAAGACCCACAAACCCTTAATGACTTGTACTAAAAGCAAACTTGTGAACTAAATCCAGCAACCTGACAGAAGAAAGACCCAGATCCTGGTCTTGATGCTGAGAATGGCAGGAAATTTAAACCTCAAAACAGTCGACCAATCAGGTCCAGTGAACTTGATTATTTTAATTATTGTACGAGATCCCCGTATGTGTTGTATTGACAAAGATTCTGTTCATTAAAATGTTGCATTTATAATCAATTTGTGAGAAGAACAAATAAATAAAATCATCTTTTGCTTGCTTCATTAAGAAATATTCTAACTTTTGTGGCCCTCGAGGACTTGGTGATTTTGGTCCTCATGTTGTAGTTTGTACCTTTTACTAGCCAAACCTGTACGTTAGGGGTACAAATGTCCCCCCTAAGGTACAAAAAGGTATAAAATGGTACCTTTGAGGTACCACCCCAGTGACAAGACAAAAGGTACACTTCTCTACTTTAATGTCTGAGTGTGTGTGAAACTCAACTGGATCAGAATCATGTGGGTTTGATGTGATGGACTAGAGACTAAAACCTGGAGGAAAGGTTCAGTCTGATTTCAGTTTCTCTGCGTTTACATGCACATCTAAGTCCAGCTAGATCGGTCTAGGTCGAATTTATGTTAATAAACTGGGAGTCTTTATCCTAGTTTACACATCTGTTAGAAAACCGAACTCTCAAATAATGTTTGTTCCACTCCGCTACGATAGGGGGCGACATGCGCCCTTTCCTGTCGGAGTTCTGCCGGTTGTTTTCTTAGCGTTTAAAGCAATACTGAGCAGTTTTTAACACTTTAAGTTAGAGCATTAAAATTGATCTCAATGATTATTTAGTTAGAAACTTGACCAGTTTCATGTTTGACAGCACTTTGCTGCCCTCTACTGGCCAGACACTGCACTAGACAGTTTTGAGCCTCGGCCCGTACCTTCAAAGATGATGTCACTTTCTGCTTTACGGCAGAACCGGCAGAGAGAGAAAGATAGACTGTTTATGAACTTATATATTTATACATTCAAAAGAAATATAAAATCAACAACTTGTCTGACAGATTATCCGCTGAAAGCTGTCGCAGACTGGGCTGGAAAAAGTTCAGGCGTGAGATGATTTACGACAGTAAAAGTGAAACTTTTAATCGTAGCCTCCTACTGCCCCCTACTGGTTAAAAGTCGCTCAGTGCTGCTTTAAAAACTCTTGTTCTAAACGCTTCTATCGGCCATGAATTTGATCGGGCGTCTTCGTGTACCCAGCGCTGGCGAGCTATCCGTTTGTTTTTGCTGCTGTCGTCTTTTACCGCTACTGATTTGTTTGTATTCCCACTTCCGCGGTGTCGTCACTCCCGGAGGAGGAGCGCCCAGACAGCATTAGCTCGACTAAGCTGTTTACATGGAGGAGGAAGTCGAGCTACGACCGCATTATCTGGGAGCTTTAGCTCCATTAGATCCAGTTCCACTTCAGCCGGACTAACGTGTTTACATGCAGTTTTAAAAGCTGACTTAAGTCGATTTAAGGCAATAATTCGGTTTTCTTTACTGCATGTAAACGCACTGATGTCAGTCTGACTCCAGCAGGCTCAATGTTTTAGTGTTTTATAAAAAAAAAACATTTATGCAGAATAGTTGTGTGCAACTTTATGACGTCATCGTGGTACATTTTTGCTGTTTTTGTGAGAAATAAGTTTTAATATTTGCAGGAAAAGCTGCTTTTTGTTTCTCATCTTTAAGGACTGACTTTAAAAAGTGAAGCTGAGTCTACTGAGGACATCAGAGGTGTAAAACAGACATTATAAATCTACTGTGGTCAGTGCACAGAACAGTCCACCTCAGTGTGTGTGTGTGTGTGTGTGTGTGTGTGTGTGTGCAGCTCATCTCATCTCACAGCTGGACCCAGACACATGTACTTCCTGTCTGTGTCGTTCTTCTAAATGTTCTCTACTTCCTGTAAACTCCTCAGACAGCTCATCTCGTCAGGTTTAGACTTTTAGGGTCTGGTGGTTTTTTAGAACCCTGTTTCAGATCATCATGCTCCTCCATACCCTCACAGCCTATCCATGACCAGCTGGTCTCTAGAACCCACACTCAGACAGAGATGTTCAGTATTTTTGATTTATTCATGCTTAAAGAAGATTAGAGCTGGTTGTTGTAGATTAGCTGGATTAAAGGAGTCTTCTGTTGCAGCTGATTAGAACTTTAAGAAGAGTCAGGACTGTAAAACTCCTGGATTCGTTCTTAGCTCCGCCCTAAACCAGTGGATGTTTGTCAACAGAAGAGTCTTTTATGTTTTAGACCTCGTACCTCCCCCTCCCCTCCCCTCTCTGCTCCCCTGGCCTGTGCACGGTTTGTAGCGCTAAGACTAACATGCGCCCCTCCCCTTGGTGTTTGCATGCAGTCATTGCATCCAGCAGATCCTGGAGGCGGTGCTTCACTGCCATCAAATGGGCGTGGTGCACCGGGACCTGAAGGTGAGTGATGGGCTGCTGTCCCTTCAGAGTATCTCTTCATGTAATCTGTGTAGTCTGTTAGCTTCTGTTCTGTTAATAAGAAACAGTGATTGTTGATGCAAAGTCTCGAGTTGTGGAGGGCTGTGGGAATTCTCCGGCTGAACACAAGGTGTTGATGAAGCTCCTGGCCCTGTGGGGTATCTGACAGTCCTCTGCCACGCAGAGCCTGCAGCCACCTTCTTGTTTAAACATCATTCTAAGGGCAGAAAGATTTCAAGCATCCAACCATTCCAAGCATGCGATGCAGGTTATTCTATCTGACCAGGGCTTCTGCTATGTAACCTTTTAGTAACAGGATGTCTGCTCAGCTGCTCCACATGAAGTCAGCCAGCTCACACTCCGTTACTCCAGAGAAATGTTTTCTATTGATGATCAGAGACCCTGTGTGGTGTAGACTCCTGAATGAACCTGTGATGGTTGGAGATGTTGACTCAGCGGATGATTATGTGCTTCTATTTTCAGATTTTAAACCGAAGAGCTGTTTTTGTAGAGAAGGTGTTTCTGGGGCTGAAGTTTTGTACTTGTAACTTTTAGTTTTGTACTTTAACTTTTAGTTTTGTACTTGAAACTTTTAGTTTTGTACTTGTAACTTTTAGTTTTGTACTTTAACTTTTAGTTTTGTACTTGAAACTTTTAGTTTTGTACTTGTAACTTTTAGTTTTGTACTTTAACTTTTAGTTTTGTACTTGAAACTTTTAGTTTTGTACTAGTAACTTTTAGTTTTGTACTTTAACTTTTAGTTTTGTACTTGAAACTTTTAGTTTTGTACTTGAAACTTTTAGTTTTGTACTTGTAACTTTTAGTTTTGTACTTGTAACTTTTAGTTTTGTACTTGTAACTTTTAGTTTTGTACTTGAAACCTTTAGTTTTGTACTTGTAACTTTTAGTTTTGTACTTTAACTTTTAGTTTTGTACTTGAAACTTTTAGTTTTGTACTTGTAACTTTTAGTTTTGTACTTTAACTTTTAGTTTTGTACTTGAAACTTTTAGTTTTGTGCTTGAAACTTTTAGTTTTGTACTTGAAACTTTTAGTTTTGTGCTTGAAACTTTTAGTTTTGTACTTGAAACTTTTAGTTTTGTATTTGTAACTTTTAGTTTTGTACTTTAACTTTTAGTTTTTTACTTGTAACTCATGTTTTGTACTTGAAACTTTTTGTTGTGTACTTGTAACTCAGTTAAAAAATACAAGTTTCAAGTACGAAACACGAGTTTCAAATACAAAACACGAGTTTCAAGTACAAAACACGAGTTACAAGTACGAAACACGAGTTTCAAGTACGAAACACGAGTTTCAAGTACGAAACACGAGTTACAATATCAAAACTAAAAGTTACACGTACAAAACTAAAAGTTTCAAGTACAAAACACGAGTTACAAGTACAAAACTAAAAGTTACAAGTACAAAACTTAAGCCCCAAAAACACCTTGGTAGAATAACGTGTCGTGTTCTCCACACAGCCCTCAGTGCACTCGCGGGGTTTTGCCTTCCTGTGCGTGAAACCGTCACCAGTCTCCGAGCTGCTCTGTGCTGGAGCTGCTGGGATTCTTGTTGGTGTTGCATCTTGTTTTGCATGATGCACTTTGTCATGTAGACCTATGCAAAATGTCAGTCGCAGCATTCCTGCAGAGGCGCGCTGTGTTTATCCGAACTGTTGTGGCGAAGTCTTTATTTAGCTTACACACCTATCTAGTTTCAGAGCCACGCGCTGGAGAGCATTTCATGCGATAGGTCATAGTATGATGACTGACACCATCCCCCAAATTAGGACGAGTGAGATGACAACAGAGTGGAGCTTCAGCTGAGCCAACACAACCATCTCAGTCCTCTGTAGCAAAGGAATACAACCGTAGCTCTGATTGATAGACATTTGGACTTTTTATGAAACTAAATCGGCAGCGGTGAAGAGAAGACGCCACAGATCAATAAATAGACATGAAAAGAGAAATCTGGGACTGGTTCCATTTCAGACACCCACTCATGACCTGCTTTTTAAAACGTCTGTATATCCGCCCCTCTCTCAGCTGTAACTGTTCTCCTGCCTAAAAGCCAGAGAGGTAGCTGCACTAGTGTCCATCAGGACTGATGTTTGTGTCCTGATTGTGTTGCATGCATGCACCTTTATGACGGAAGCGGTTGCTTCATCGTGAATTCAACCCACCCCTGTTTTCACGGATTATCATCCTGCTGCAGCGTTGGCAAGTTCTGACTCTGGTTTAGAAAAGAAGACAAACCTCATAGAGTTTAGAGGCAGGAGACTGTGATGACACCAGGCAGGGAGGTTTTCTTCTCCTTCACTCTTTGTCTCAAAGCCTGTGAGAAGCACACCTTTAATGACCTGTGCTCTGGGTTAGACTAGGTCCAGGAAAGGGAGGAGGAGGAGGAGAGGAGGACCAGGGATGCTGCTGCAGTGCAGTGGAGGTAGTGACAGAATTACCGCCTAAATGAAACGTCCTCATTCTTTCAGTTCGGCGCGTTTGGACGTGTGCTGCTTCTCACTGCTTCATTAGCTAATCAGAAGAACAGGAAGCTCGTTGTAACTCTTCAGCTCTCAGCTGACAGTCATTATTTTAAGAGCTCCTCTGACCTGATGCGAGCAGATAAAGTTATAATCATGATCACATCCTCCCTACGATGGACATCATTTATAAAAAGTAACCTGTTTTATTTTCTGCTACCTTCACAGAGATGATTTAGTGAGATTCGGAGCGATGTAGTGAAAGGAAGTGAGAACAAGCAGAGACCAGTGGGGATAGAGGCCCGTTATTAGAGCTCTCCTCTGACAGAGAGTAATGAGGCTAGCTGTATTACTGTATGTAGGCCACAGAGAGTCCCCACATCAGGCTGGGATGGAGAGGAACTGCAGACTTTCTGGACTAAACCTCACAGTAAAGCTGTTCCACTCAGAATGCAGTGTCAGTAACATCCTAACGTGTGCATGCAGCGCGTCTGTCTGCTTTGAGCCTCGACCCGGGTGTTTTCATAACCCCCCCCCCCTCCGTTTCTCCTCAGCCAGAGAACCTGCTCCTTGCTAGCAAGTGTAAGAACGCTGCAGTGAAGCTCGCTGACTTTGGCCTGGCCATCGAGGTCCAGGGGGATCAGCAGGCCTGGTTCGGTAGGTACAGCCCACACAGGAGAGAAGAGTTCACGTCCCACCGCTCTGTTTGGGCTCCTGACATTTAAAACACATCATTTGATCTCCGTCGAAGCACAGATACCTGTCAGACGGTGGGTTTACAGCGTCTATCAGACAACACTTCAAGGCTTACTGGAGATTATCTAGCATTCTGATCCACAGAACGCCTCAACACAATCTGTCAGCGCCTCACTCACTTGTGTTTTCCTGCAGGCTTCGCTGGGACACCAGGGTACCTGTCCCCTGAGGTCCTGAGGAAGGAGGCATATGGTAAACCTGTGGACATCTGGGCCTGCGGTGAGTTGTGCAGAATCACACTCATTCATGCACAACATCAATACACTGAAACGTGACAGGAAGTGTGTGTGTGTGTGTGTCTCAGGGGTGATCCTCTACATCCTGCTGGTGGGTTACCCTCCTTTCTGGGACGAGGACCAGCACAAGCTGTACCAGCAGATCAAGGCTGGAGCCTATGATGTGAGTCCCTGCTCCTCCCGCTGCTCCTGTTTGGCGAACGTTACGTAACTCCGTCACCTCGTTCATAATTCAGGGGGTAAAGCAGAGGGCCGTAGATCACAGGGGGATTCATGTCAAATAAAGGGACAACCTGGCAGAGGACCCAGACCTCATCAGGACCTGATGGGCTGAGGGTCGGTGTGATTAACCAGATGTGAACTGGAGGCATCATCATGAAAGACCTGAACCCTTAGTTTATGTCCATCAGACTGTTTTATTCTTAATATGTTTAACTAATGGGATCAAACGGTGTCTTAGCTGCTATAAATTACCTTTAAAAGCCCAAAGAGTCGTTAAAAACCATTTTTAGTTCCTAGTTATGTTTGTTTGTCCCTCCAGTTTCCCTCTCCAGAGTGGGACACCGTCACCCCAGAGGCCAAAAACCTGATCAACCAGATGCTGACCATCAACCCGGCTAAGAGGATCACTGCTCAGGAGGCTCTCAAGCACCCATGGGTCTGCGTAAGTGTCCCCCTCCACCAGACAGAGACCAGAACGTCTCCGATTATTCGTCCTCATCCTCCTGTCTCTCTCCTCAGCAACGATCCACCGTGGCGTCGATGATGCACAGACAGGAGACCGTGGAGTGTCTGAAGAAATTCAACGCCAGGAGGAAACTCAAGGTCTGTTTTCTCTCCCTCAGCTTCTGCTCTAATAAGCTCTCATGTGAAAACACTCCTCATCTTTACAGCCGCTGCTGTTACTGAATTAATCACATGCTCACATGGTTTAATCAGTGGGTTGAGCTCAGGTCCCTGTCATGGTGAACACTTCATCCTATTGGACGCCTAATGC
Organism: Callopanchax toddi; assembly: GCA_006937965.1. Taxonomy (NCBI): domain Eukaryota; kingdom Metazoa; phylum Chordata; class Actinopteri; order Cyprinodontiformes; family Nothobranchiidae; genus Callopanchax; species Callopanchax toddi. The sequence continues at coordinate 236,410 of SSNR01000400.1, forward strand.
AGAAAATGAGTCTAATAAACAGGAGCTTAAAGGTTTAGATCTGATTTATTAACGTTACTCTGACACCTGCTCATCCAGTCCCTCTGGACTTCAAGATCAATGGACACGGAGACGGTTGGACATTGGGACGTTCACCAGAGCTCAGCGTGCTCGTCGTGGTTATGAAGGGATGTTTTATCGTTTATTTAGACATTACTACATCATAGAGATCATCTGCCTTTACATATTATGATTTAAATGTCTTATTTTTGAACTTATTTAAAGAGATTAGCTGCTCCGTTCGTTCTACCGTCTCTTCCTGTCTCGCTACCTGATGGTTTAAACTTCAGTTATTCTCAGTTTGAAGATGATTTCTGACCTTTTCCTGGTCATTAGCTCAGGTTAGTGTTGATGCTTTAATAGTAAATTTAAAAATGTATAAAGTTTATTGGTCTGATTTTGTATTTTTATTGTCTCTATGTAAGTTGAGAGAAGTTTTAAATGAGATTGAACGATTTCCTGACTCGTCTCGTCGTGTGTCAGTAAAACATCGTTAATCCGAGTCGTCCGCCTGCTGCCTGTCAGCAAAACTCCTTTATTTTTAACTCAGAGGAAAAGATCAAGCAGCTCAGTTAATGGTTGACTGGTGAGCAGAGCAGATGTTTATTATGGATAATAATTTAAACTGGTTTTCTTGTTTTTAGGGGGCCATTCTCACAACCATGCTGGTTTCTCGAAATTTCTCAGGTAAGACTTTTAGTGACTTCTCATATCAAACTAGTATCTCTGAACTGACTTAATGTGGTAAAAGTTTCCAAGGGAGTAAAAATGTTGACGTTATTTTGTCCTGTGAGTCTCCTGGAGCACGTCGTCCTGCTGGAGGACAAACTAACTAAATTCAACCATGAGAGTTGGTGAAAAGTTTGTTGGATGAAACCAGGAGGAATGTTGTTTTTAAACCAGGATGGTGACGTTTTTAATCCAGATTCCTGAAAACGGTCATTTTTCTCCCTTGATGTTAATAAAGTAATAGTACATTAAAGTAATAAGTATAATGATTAAAGTCATATTTAGCTGCAAACCGTATAGAGCATGTTTTAAAAGCAGAACTCACATTATCATTTCATCTCAGCTCAACTTCAGCGTTTCCCTTTTCCTACGTATTTAGTGTTTGTTACCATGGTAACAGAGATCTTAAAGTCCCAGAGGACTGATAGGTACACGTAATGCAGCGTATTTTGATAATGACTCTTTTTATTTTCACATCTCAAACTCCCAGCAGCCTGTTGGCGAGCGATCAGCTGTTCTCTACTCTGTTTACATTATGCTGTGAACAAGAAGGAGCTCAGGAAACGATTGGTCCAAAGAGCCTGGAGTTCAGTGTTCTATGAGGATTGTTGGTTTGGGGAAACGCTGAATCTGACCTGCAGGCTGAGGATGCATCGATGTCTCTGTTTGTCTCTTTATTGATCTATTAGGTGGCTTTTCCTGTAATCTGAGTCAGATTTTTAAACATTTAATAAACAGAAAGGAAGAAACGTTCTTCGAACGTTAGATTTATCCAAACGGACTCCATCATTTTTCTGCAGAAATCAACTTTAAATCCAAACAGTTTTGCTTCATGAAGCATTTTCAGCCGTGTTGTGGTCAGTGAAATGAAAACTCTGCAAGAAAATCCAAAAAAGTGTTTTAAATAAAGACAACTGGACTTATTTGGTTCTTTGAAGACGTTTCTGCTCATCCCAGTAGCTTTGTCCGTTCTGTCTGTAGTAAAGGAGAGAGAGTCTTCTCTTCCTCTGTCTGTGACACACCTCCTTCTCCCCCCTTGAGGAGGTGTTCGCTCCACTGTATTCAGCTGGAGTCCTGGTGAGGTGTTTTGATCAGAGGAGAGAATTGTCTGGGAGTTAAGTTCAGAGCAGACTGGTAGGTGCTGGAAAGATGAAATCTGAGTCCTCTGTTTAAAGTTGGTTTTTCACGTTTGACATAGATGTCTTCTTTAACTCCTCTCTCAAACCATCGGTCTTCTGAACTTCATTCCCAGACAATTCTAATCAAAACACCTCACCAGGACTCCAGTTGAATACAGTGGAGCGAACACCTCCTCAGGAGGCAAGAAGGAGGTGTGTCACAGACAGAGGAAGAGAAGACTCTCTCTCCTTTACTGCAGACAGATGTAGCGATTAAAACTCTTTAGTTTTACGACACCTTCTGCAGATATTTAGTTAGTTCCTTTTAGGTTTTATGGAGCTTCCGACCTCGAATAGTAACTACTATTAAAGCAGCACTCTGGAGGATTTCATCAGGAGAGCAGTTTTTGAATCTAGCGTCCAAAGGCTCCTCCTCAAAACATCTCGACACGCGCGTCCGGTCGCGTGTGCGCGCGTGCACACGGCGCATATACTTCGGACATGAACTGTACAGCTCAATGTGTAGGGTTTAATCACTCACAGTTCACAATCTTATTCCAACACTACGAGGGTCTGAAGAGCCCTCTCTGTCCCTGCTGCTTCTGATATTAGCTCTGTTAGCAGAGAGCTGCTGCTGGACTCTGAAGCTGAACTTGACTCGGCCCTGGATGAACTTTCTGACCAAAATAAACGTGTAACCCTGTCAAGCCTTGCCATTCTGTGAGGTGAAAGGTTTAAAAATAAAAATAAACCCGTCTTTAGCTGGAGAATGGGTAGGTTTTTAGTAGAAATGAGCCGTGAGTCCTCAGTGAACGAGACGGTAAACAGAGAAACACACGGAGTGTCCTGTACGACAGCGCCCCCTACTGGTACAGGTTTGGTCGATGCGCGTGCATGTTGAGAGAATGACGACATTTGAATTTTATTGGCTGAAAAATGTCGGCGGCAAGAAATAATGGAAAGGGGTCTCTAGGAGGAAGGAGGGTCTTCATCAGAATGACAGATGTTGTGGAACTCAACCCATAGATCATAGTTTAGACCTGAAATATCATTTAGAACATTTAGAAAACTTTGAGACAGAGAAAAATAATCCAGAGTGCCGCTTTAAATGCAGGAATAGAGGTTCTAGGAAATCTTACAGTGAGTAGTTATGTACCTTTATTGACAGAAGTAGACTGAGTCGGGAATAAAGACTTTACAGAATTTATTCACTAGACAGACTGACGGACAGTTACAACACAGATTAGCAAGAGGTAGCATTGGTTAGCATATTAGCACGGTGTATAATGTTCATAATTGATCTTATTTATGAAGAGTTTAACGATCTGAGTCTATGATGTTTAAGACTAGGGGCGTTTTATCTTAATTTGGTTACGAAGGGTAAGTTAGGAGGTTACTTGTTGGGGTAAGCTACATGGGAGTTGTGAGCTTATCAAAAAGGCCTTAGGTTTACCAGAGAGTGGAGTCTCCGTGGATCAAATCCGGTTGGAATGTCGGGTAGGACCGCGTGAAGGAGGAGACTCCCTCTCGGTCCCAGGAGGACGCCTTCGGAGGTCGCGAGACCGCCTTGGGCCGCGGAGTCGTCCTGGATGCGATGTCAGTAGACCCATCTTCAGGCTGGCGAAGCCGGAACCATTATCCCCATTCAGTGGCAAGGAGAGGGAGACTGGCGTGTCTCGCTCTCAGGGGAGAAGTGGAGGTCGGCCTTAGGGGCTTGGACCCATTCCAGACAGGGCCGACTCCTGTAGGGCTTCACTGGTAGAGGTGCAGTGAAAACCGGCTTGTCTCAGTATGGCTGACTGAACTCACTTCACCAGGAAGTGAAGTGTCAGTTAAGAAGGAGACTCGACTCAGGAGGCCAATCAGAGTGAGCTTTCTTAAAGTGGCCAATGGGATGTTAACAAGTCACATTCTCAGATCATTAAAGTCTCATTACCTTAATGAATGACTTACTTCAAGTAATATCCTTAGCAAAGTAAAAATATGTAAACCGTGATTTAAGGTTTATATAAAAATAATACTGAGGCTGGATCAACATTCATACATTCACGTAACAGTGGATTAAGAGTGTCATCTAGAAAGAGACACAAGGAGTCTTTGAGTTTATTATTACTAAAGAGTCCTGTGGAGTCTTCCGGAAAAATCGATCTGGGCCCCTGGAGGAATGTTGATTCAGGTTAAAACATAATAAAAAGTCATTATAATCCAAGTTATTGGGGGAAAAAGAGGATTATTGTTTGTGTGATGGTCAAGGGGTCAAAGGTCAGAGGCATAGCGTACTTGATAACGCTACACAGAATTGACAAAGCTACTGGGATGAGCAGTGAAACGTCTTCAAAGAACCAAATCAGTCCAGTTGTCTTTATTTAAAACCCTCTTTTGGATCATCATGACCTGATGACTGAGAACCTTCACCAGGATATCTGCAAGAAAACGGAATCAGAAAGTGGTTAAAAATGGTCAAACCTTTATTGGATTAACGGTTTATGAGGTTTCCTGATAATAACTCATAAATCAAAGGTCGCTGTGTGTGTGTGTGTGTGTGTGTGTGTGTGTGTGTGTGTGTGTGTGTGTGTGTGTGTGTGTGTGTGTGTGTGTGTGTGTGTGTGTGTGTGTGTGTGTGTGTGTGTGTGTGTGTGTGTGTGTGTGTGCGCTATGCTAACATGCTGCTTTAGTAAACATGACTCACAATGGGCTTCCTGACTCTGTAAGCTGCACAGTAGGAAACTGTCTGAAGATCTGCGGAACAACCACTCAGCTACCTCACACACACACACACACACACACACACTGACCCAGGTGTAGAACTGGCGTTTAGCTTCAGTCAGACGTCTTTTCTCTCTCTTTCATCTTCTGAGGAGCTCTGAGTGTGAGGTCATCAGGTGACTGAGTCAGAGAGACACTGAACCTCCTCAGGGAGAGCAACTTGTTCCAGATTGCATCAGTTTCCGTGACGACAGAAGTGCTTTTAGTGTTTAGTTTCTATATTTGATGAATTGGTATTAAATGATACTCTGATTATAATTGTTCTTCTTCCATTTATAATAATAAACACAGCCCAGAATAAAGATGCTGTAATAGTCGCTCCACCAGCTAAACGCTGCATCATGACCATCTTCATCCTGCTAACACCCTGATGCTGTAGCCGTCAGACAGAAGATGAGGTCGTGTCTCTCCCTGACGTTTGTCTCTCGATCCTCCAGGCCGATCAGTGGATTCATGATGATGTCACAGCTCTGTGTTTATGACTGGACCCCGGTTCTCCTCACTAACGAGCCCTGTTGTCTTTATTTTTATCCCACCCGTCTACCTGCTGCTGCCTGACTCACACCTCCTCTCTCTGAACACCGCTCCACGTTTCCTCCACCCGCCCCCTTCCTCTCCTCCTCCATGTGTAACCCCTCCTCCTTGTGTGACTGGGTATTGGACTCTTAACAGTGGGCAGCAGGCAGACCACCGCTCCAGCCTCGGTGACAGCAGCCGCGGCAGCAGTGGCTGCAGCCGCCGGCACCACCGCAGGGCTGGTGGAACAAGGTAGCAGGGTGGCTCACCCAGGGTTAGCATGCCACCCCTCCTCCCCCTGACCTCTCTCTCTACCCCGGTTTGGATCTTTGAACTTCTCCTTCCTCTTTTCTACCTCTTTCTCTCTCATTTGTCTCTCCGTCCTCCCTGAGCATGATGGCCGACCACACTGCTAACTCCATCCGCCACCAGCTCATCATCAGACTCAGGATTAGCTCGGTTTTCATCCATCGGCGCCTCGATACTTTACAGAGGTTATGTTTATGTTGAGTAGAGGCTGAAAACCCAGCTAGTGTCATCACTTCCTGTCTGTCTGATGGAGTGGTTTAGAGCCATCACTGCTCTGTCTTCATCCCGTGGTCTTCATGGTCACATGGTACTGTCGCTCTTCTTCCCCTCAGATCTCACTCATCCCATACGTGTTTCTTCTATTCATCTTCCATGTTTTAAATCTTCGTTTCATGTCTCTCAGTTCGTTTCCACATCCTCCTCATCCTGACCACGCTCCCATCATGATGTCATAGCCCAGCTCTTCTCCCCTCCTCTTTCCTCCCTCCTCTCTTTTCTCTGTCGGACACTGACACAGGAAAGTTCCCTCCAGTGAAGTTAAAGGCTGGAGCTGCTGGTGAATGCTGCATGGGGCACTGGACTGGTGCATGCGCTGCCACTCAAGGGTTTCTCGTGCATGATGAGCACTGCAAGGGATGCAAGGCTGGGCTGGTTCACACGAGTACTGTACTGTTTAGTGTTTGTGCCCACATTCTGCAGCTGTTAGGAGAAAACATGACAGTGAGTCCAGCTTTACCTTAACGGATATGTGAAAACATTTAACAACTGCTAGGCTTGATGTTAAAGTTTGAGTTCACTTTAGACCCAGCTGGTTATGTAATAAGCTCCTTACATGGTCATATCTGCTCCGTCCTGACGCTCAGTCAGACGTCACAGCTGAGCTTTAATCTTTATTCATGAGATCAGACAGTGGACGGCGTGAGGTCAGGAGTAAAACGATGTTAGGGTCAATGAGAACAGCTAAAGTTCTCACTTTAATTAGTCATGACTGTTTATACATTAATCATCAAAGACTGGTGAAAATGAGAGAACGATGCTGTCATACACACTCTGGTCTTTGATCAGGGGTCCCTTAACCCTTGTTCTGTCTCAGGGGGTCAAACTGACCCATAATAACTCCATATACACTGAAAAAAGACAATAGTTGAACCAACCTAACTGAATTGCTTCAATTGGTAACAAGCAATTCAATTAGGTTTATCCAACTTAAATTAATAAATGTGTACCTAGTAATTTAAGTTGGATAAACTTAATTCAATTGCTTGTTACCAACTGAAGCAATTCAATTAAGTTGATTCAACCTTTTCTTTTTACAGTGTAATGACAGTGTGAGGGTTAAAGTAACCATAGAGACCTGTGATCTAACCTGCTGCTGATTGAAAACATTTAAAAAAAGCATAAAAACAAAATCATTAATATTTTCAGTCATTTACACTGAAAAAAGAGAATAGTTGAACCAACTTCATTGAATTGCTTCAATTGGTAACAAGTAATTCAATTAAGTTTATCCAACTTAAATGATCAAGTTTGTTTAACTTGATGAATTTAAGTCAAACTCACTCAAATCATTTAGTTTCTACAAATTCAAAATTCAAATCCTTCTGACCTAAATTGATGTAAATTCAACTAAAATCTTTAGGTTTTTCCAAATAAAAAACTGATCGATCAAAAAGCACATTATCAGTGACTTTGAACTTAAAGAGCCTGGGGCGCCAGAGAAAACTCACACAGCATGAAGAACATGCAAGCTGGCCACAGAGCTGGGAAGTGAACCCACAACCTCCTGACTGTAACAGTGCTAACAACATGCACCACCAAGCAGCTCACTGTTTCAGATGATTTTAAAAATATTATGCAATGAACACTTTTTATACTTCAACATGTTTTCCTCCTCCTTGAATGGAGTTGAGTATTTATGAATACTTAGTTTTTGTCACTAACCCTGCTAGCAGGCCTTAGCTAGTCATAAATATTCAACTCCATTCAGAGAGTAGGAAAATGTTTTACAGTGTAAAATGTCTTTATTGCATTATTACTTCCATCTGTGCAAAATAGTTAAATTTGTGATGTTCTCACAATAAATGTTAAAATGTTCCATCTCTGCAGTGGATTGTTTTTCTTTTTAGCCAACTTGAAATTCTAATTACAATGAAAGTAAAAACTAAAATAACACGCTAAAACACACATTTAAGATGATTTACATTTAAATAGTTTTTAAGTCCAAAGTCATTGATAATGTGCTTTTTGATCATTCAGGTTTTTCATTTGGAAAAACTTAAAAATTTGAGTTGAATTTACATGAATTTCAGTCAGAGGGATTTGAATTTTTGATTTGTAAGGAACTAAATGATTTGAGTGAGTTTTGACTTAAATTTGTCAGGTTGAACCAATTTAATAATTTAAGTTGGATAAACCTGATTGAATTACTTGTTGCCAACTGAAGCAATTCAGTTAAGTTGGTTCAACTTATCTTTTCTTTTAGTGAACATCACTGATTTTACGTTGATTGAACCCAAAACTTTAAGTTGTCCTGACTAAACCAAAACAATAGGTCAGATTTAGGTAAATAAGTCCATCACCTCAACTACACTGAAAAAAGAGAATAGTTGAACCAACTTAACTGAATTGCTTCAATTGGTAACAAGTAATTGAATTAAGTTTATCCAATTTAAATTAATAAATTTGTACCTAGTAATTTAAGTTGGATAAACTTAATTAAATTGCTTTTTACCAACTGAAGCAATTCAATTAAGTTAATTCAACCTTTTCTTTTTACAGTGTAAACATCAGTTTTAGAGAGTTATACATGTTGATTTAGTATCAGTGTCCTAAATATTTGAGCTGTTTAACCTTTACTAGTCAACGTTTTGTCAAACAGAACAAAGACTCGCTGCCTGGACTCGAGAGGACACACGAGTCCTGGCTGTGTCCTTGTTTCTGTCACCCACTGGGACAGCACCGTCCTCTACACGTCCCTCAGCCTCCAATCAAATATTTATAGTGGGCTGCCTCCACCAATCAGCATCACTGGTTTACTGGAGGCCTTGTTCTGCACATTCGTCCACACAGGGACCTCCTTCTGGTCATGAGGAGTACAGTAACGTGTCTCTGCTGGTCCAGGTTGTCGGTGTGAGTCCAGCCCATCCTTGCTCTGTTCAGTGAAGCATCTTGCTGTTTCTAGTGGATTCTTAGTTTTGTTTTAATCTCTTCTTCCTCTCTCCTCTCGCTTCATGTCTAATTTGTGCCAAGGTAAGGAGCTGAAGTAACTTCAAGTATATTTTAAGTTCCAGGTTGGGTTTAGTTTGGGTTTTAGGTCCAATAAATAAGGAAATGTTTAGAAAACGATGACAGCTCTTTATTGGTTTCATCCTCTCTTCACTTCTCTTCTCTCACCTTCACCTGTCCCTCTGAGCATCAGGTTAGAGGAGAGGATGAACTTTGACCCTATTCTGACCTCATTTCTTCTCCTAGTAAGGAGGAGCAGTAACAGTAAACCGCACCACTCTCATCTCTTTGGATTTATCACCTCCTTTTGCTCCTCCCTCCACTGCTGAATATGAAAACTTCCTTCAAGCGTGAGAATCCTTCATCACTGAAGCAGAAGAAAGAGGAGATAAAGAGATGTATTGCACATCCTCCCTGTTTTGTTCTTTTTGATTAATGTTTCCCCCCTTTAAAAGTATGAATACAGAAATAATGACACGTGTCTTCCTGATCTGGTCTTCTTGTGATTGAACGTCGTTAGCGTTAGCGTTAGCATCCAGTGGACCGCTTATTGGATTTAAGCTCCTGGTTCTGAAACGCATCATTCTTCAGATCAGGATTGGAAATGATAAAAAAAAACAACTGGAGCAAGATGTTCAGAGAGGGAGGAACAAGGGAGGAAAGGAGGAGGACAGAAGGAGGAAAGAGGGAGGAAAGGAGGAGGATAGAAGGAGGAAAGAGGGAGGAAAGAGGGAGGAAAGGAGGAGGAAAGAGGGAGGATAGAAGGAGGAAAGAGGGAGGATAGAAGGAGGAAAGAGGGAGGAAAGAAGGAGGAAAGAGGGAGGAACGAGGGAGGAAAGAAGGAGGAAATAGGGAGGATAGAAGGAGGAAAGAGGGAGAACAGAGGGAGAAAAGAAGGAGGAAAGAGGGAGTACAGAGGGAGTAAAGAGAGAGATAAGAAGGAGGAAAGAGGGAGAACAGAGGGAGTAAAGAGAGAGATAAGAAGGAGGAAAGAGGGAGAACAGAAGGAACATGAGAGTCAGAAAGAGAAGAAGTGCTCAGTCCCCAGGTTTCCATAAATAGTTTTGACTTACCAGCTGGATGCTGATGTGATTTCCTCTGATTAGACCTGAAACTGCACTCATCCACTAAGACGAGGACTTTGTGAGTGGAAGTTAGTCGAGTCTGAAACTTTACGCTGGCGAGTCAGACGTTAACGTTTCAGAGCTCCTCACCATAACAGAGACCAGAAACTGGTTTCTGAGCCAGAGTATCAGGATTCTGATGAGTTCTGGAAATCCTTGTTTTATTTAATGATGAAGGTTTTAACTTTTAATATGTTTGAAACTGGAACAGGTTATAGTACAGTAACATTCATAAGAAGTGAAGTTATTACTCTCTATGTACTGCTCCTGTACACCTACACCACTTTATGGTACTGGGACCTCTCTGTCAAATCCCATGAATCGTTGAAATGTCTTCATGTCATCATTAGTGTCTCTGTTGATCTGGTATCTGGTCCAACGATGAAACCAAGTTCTGTCTGCGATGGTTCAGATTGTTACTTAAACAGTTCACTGTATGTTTTCATCCTATAAGAGGACTTTTCCACACAGAGGTAGACCTGTAGACCTGTAGACCTGGCTCACCTGTAGACCTGTAGACCTGGCTCACCTGTAGACCTGTAGACCTGGCTCACCTGTAGACCTGTAGACCTGGCTCACCTGTAGACCTGGCTCACCTGTAGACCTGTAGACCTGGCTCACCTGTAGACCTGGCTCACCTGTAGACCTGGCTCACCTGTAGACCTGGCTCACCTGTAGACCTGGCTCACCTGTAGACCTGTAGACCTGGCTCACCTGTAGACCTGGCTCACCTGTAGACCTGTAGACCTGGCTCACCTGTAGACCTGTAGACCTGGCTCACCTGTAGACCTGTAGACCTGGCTCACCTGTAGACCTGGCTCACCTGTAGACCTGGCTCACCTGTAGACCTGGCTCACCTGTAGACCTG
>SSNR01000400.1:251195-256195 GCA_006937965.1 Callopanchax toddi
TGTTTGACGTATTCAGGAAGTCAGAGCATTTCCTGAGGGTTCTGAGTTCATCACTTATAATAAAACGTATTTATGCAGAACTAGCAGATCGTTACTCCTATAATTAAAGCTGCTTCTCCATGAATACCTGGTTCTTCATCCTGTAAGAGAAGAACCTGCTCCTGGTTTCAGTTAGAACGTCATCAGAACCTCAGCCTGAAGTTTCCTTCCTTGATGGTTTTGTCTCCTCTGGACTTCTGTCCTCATTGATCTTCTCTCCATCCTGTGAGCCACATGTGGATTTTACTCCCCTTCTCCTAAATGCTTTAGTCTCTTCCTGTTTGACCTCAGTCCATCATTGTGTTACTGCTCCACCAGAGGAACCAAGACCAGTTTGTTTGGGAGTGTGTGTGAGTGTGTGTGTGTGTGTGTGTGTGTGTGTGAGTGTGTGTGTGTCTACAGCGATGTCGTCTCTCTGCCTGCTTTCATTTGATAGCTGTTCGGTGTTTTGTGTCTTTATGTTCTGACCGTCTCCTCTCCTGAGTGTGTATTTGGTCCTACACGTTACCATGGTAACCAGTACACACACTGGTACGTATTATTTTGAGATGACAGCCCCTGTAAAGTGGGAGCGTTGTTTAACAGATGAGTTAGGTGGAATTTTCTCACCTCTTCATCAGTTTTTTCCCTCCATCTAAAACCCATCACACCTCCGTCACACCGTTCACAGGCGCGGTGACTTCCCGTGACCTCACAGCGACGAGGAGAAAAGACTCCAGATTTTATGTAACCGTGTCTAAAAGTGACTCACTTCCACACCCGGAGCTCTGACCCACTTAACCACTTCCAGTTGAGTTTCTGATTTAATGTGGATTCGGTGGAAAGGCGTCGCGAGCCGAAGAGGAGGGGCGGAGCTTTGATGTGTCGCGTTTCATCGAGGCGGCTCGTTACGGCCAAAAGGCAGAGGTTGCTATGTGCGATCCAGAGGAGGAGACGTCACTGGTGACTGTGAGGTGATGATGTTTAAAGAAATAACCTTTAGGATGTTTATTTTTTTCTTGCTGCAGCTGCCTCCTGGCCTCCACTCTGTATTTGATACACACCTATTTTTATCTCACTGGGCCTGACTTTAGATGAATGTGGAGGCTTTTATTAAGAGGGTTTTACTTAAAAAGAGAAAATAAAAGTTACATTTTAGTAGATATAATCCTAAACCTGCAGCCTCACAGGAAACATGGAGGTGAAAACGCTCCCGCTGGGTTCTAGGGGCACAACAAACACACAACTACACATGCATGGACACACACTGTGGCTGTTGTTAACACTCTTGTTGTGTCTCCTCCCTTTTCCTCTCCTCTCCTGCACAGCCCCAGACAAACAGCACCAAAAACAGCATAGTCACCAGCCCCAAAGGAAACATCCCTTCACCTGCTCTGGTATTTACCTCCTAACCCCCTCACCTGTGTGTCTGTGTGTGTGTGTGTGTGTGTGTGTGTCCCTCCCTCTCTGCTGGTGTTTGTTTTCCTCCTCTGTCTGTCAGTGAGCTGCTGTCGCTGCAGCTCAGAGCCTAAATCAGGTAGACGTCTCCCCGGGCAGGTGAGGACGTCCACCCAGGTTGATATTGTCCTTGTCGCTGTAACTTTTCTAAGAGAAGAGACTCTGCCTGCAGGGACTGTGATTCACCCCCGTCCTGATGTAGAACCCCCCCCCCACACACACACACACACACCTCCTCGTGGTGTCGGTCCAGAGGGGTTCAGACCTCTCCAGCAGCTCGACTGATTCTGATGGATTGAAGGGAATCTGTTGGTTCCTGGTTTTAAAACCATGAACCAGAATAAAACTTCACTCTGTTAGCGATCATCTTGGTACGGAAGCCCTGAACGGCCAGAGAGGAAAACATTTTTTTAAAGGGTGGCCAATTTTCTAAGTCTGGGCAATTTAATTGTTCATCTTGACTTTCTGACTTCTATAAACCCTGAACAGCAAGACAAAAAAGTTTTTTCTTTAAAATTTGACTCGTTTTCTAAGTTTGGTCAAAAATATTTTTCCGCTTGACTTTCTGACCTGTACAAACGGAAAAAAACATTTTTTTTAAAAAACATTGTCACAACTGTTCTAATATACTGAAACAGTTCAGGGTATCCGTGGAGTCTTGAAAAGTATTAAAAGGTGATAAATCAGTTTTGGGAAATTCAAGACCCTTATAAAGTATTAAAAAGTCTGATCACGGCTTTATAAAGTCTTACATTTTAGAATGAAAAAATCTGAATTTGATGTCCAACAGTTTGAGTCCCAAAAACTTCGTAAACGTGTGAATTTTGTAACTTTTATTTAAAAAAAGAGCGGGAAACAAAGGGTGCGTTAGTAATCCTTCTCTCAGAGCACCAGGGCGGGCGGTGCAGACGTTCAAAAGCACAATGTACGCTCTGGTGTTCCCGGTGAGGATTACAAACGCACCGAAATGTTAAGATGGAAGAGAATCTCGGTGAACGCTGCTGCATAACCAGAATGGCGGTGAGGCATTAAAACATATTGAGACGGTCTTGAAAAGGTTTTGAATTTAACTTCAAGATTCCTGCATAGACCCTGCAGTTGTAAAAATGAGAATAAAAAAAAAAAAAGTTTTTCCACTTAAGCAGCCCTGAGTGGCAACTGGAAAAAATATTTTACTTAGGCTCATTTTCTATTTGTCTTGTAAAGCTTTTATAACGCCACCAGAGGGCGAGATTCTTTTTTTCCTCTCCACTCTTGGAGCCCTGAAAGGCAAACAGAAAATTTTTTTAGAGATGCTAATGCTAATTTTGCTAATGCTATTTTTTTTTATCATAGTCTTGGAGCCCTGAATGGCAAGATAAAAATATTTGGATATTTGCATAAATATTTTGCAAAAATATTTGCAAAATATTATTTTCTTGCCTTTCAGAGGTCCAAAATATGAAAGAAAATAATTTGCTTTAGCATTAGCATCTCCCCAAATATTTTTTTTGTCTTGCTATTCATAGCTCCAAGACTACGAACAACAACAAAAGAAATAGCATTAGCATTAGCAAAATTAGCATTAGCATCTCAAAAAAAACATTTTCTGTTTGCCTTTAAGGGCTCCAAGAGTGGAGAGGAAAAAAAGAAGAATCTCGCCCTCTGGTGGCGTTATAAAAGCATTACAAGACAAATAGAAAATGAGCCTAAGTACAATATTTTTCCAGTTGCCACTCAGGGCTGCTTAAGTGGAAAACTTTTTTTTTTAATTGTCATTTTTACGACTGTTTAAGTATATTAGAACAGTTGTGACAATGTTTCAAAAAAAATTTTTTTTTTCCATTTGTACAGGTCAGAAAGTCAAGTGGGAAAATATTTTTGACCAAACTTAGAAAATGAGTCAAATTTTAAAGACAAACTTTTTTGTCTGCTGTTCAGGGTTTATAGAAGTCAGAAAGTCAAGATGAACAATTAAATTGCCCAGACTTAGAAAACTGGCCACCCTTAAAACAATCTTTTCCCTCGCGTGCCGTTCAGGGCTTCCGTATATTTGATTTATTGACCTGTTAAGTTGGTTTAACCGTTTGAGAACGAAGGATTTAAACGCCTGCTGTTGGTTTTAGACCAAATCCAGCTCATTGCTACATTACAACAGGAAGTAGGAAAATACTTCTGTGTTGAATCAGGTTCAAAGTGAGCATCACTGTTAAAATAAAGACAGTTTTTGTCCTTTTTAAAAACAATCTGGAGCCAAAAGGTCACTTTGTGAGGAGTGATCCTGAATGAAAATAGTTTTTATTCTTTTCTTTTAGTCAAACTCCTTAAAACCCACAGAGTAACCTGCTGCTTCTTTTTGTCCAAACTTAACCTGTTGATGCTTTTTAAATTTGACCCCAAACGACATGGATTCGTTTAGTTCTTCCACCTGTTTGTGGAGGTTTCAGACCAGGATGTTTCTGACCTTTTATAGGATGAAGGTCTGGTTTAATTCCTGCAGTGAATAAAAACAGTCTTTGTGACACCGATGAGCAGCAGCATCCACCATAAACGAACTATAGAATCTTTTTGGACTCATCAGGAGTCACAGAAGTGATTTAGTCTGTCAAACAGAAACCTTTTAAAACCGAGCCACATGTGGATCTCTCTCCCGACGCGTCGGACCCTCTCCGGTACCACCTCCTTCATGTTCTCGGCCCAGCAGACCTCATCAGACCACTGAACTCCAGATGCTGCTCATCGTCTCATCCACTGCGACAGCTGAGCGCGCTGTAACAACATCTTCTAGTCCGCTGAGTCAGGACGCGTCATGCGTGAGAATCAACTTCTGCACTGCGTTTAACCTTTAAGCTGAGGGTTCATTTAGACGTGTTTCTGCTGAACTCTGGACCTTGAAGAAGGGGGGGGGGGGTCTTTATTCTGACTGGAGCTAGTTAGCGTTTAGCCGTTTGGAACATTAACCCCTTCACTCCAGACCTGGAACGGAGGGGCTGAGTGAAGGGATGTGTCTTTAAACGGATTCTGGGCTCGTTTTTAAACTTTTGTCTGAATGAAGTCGTTTAGTTGAATTGATCTGATGTGAGGTCAGCGGTAAGCCCCTCCCCCGTCTGATGACACCTCAGCGCTCACACCCTCCTCATGTGAAAGCAGGTACTTTGTTCTCACTCATCATCAGCTTACAAGCTGCCATCAGTGCCTGTTTCCCTGGGAGACGGTTGCCTTGACAACACCAGGAGCATCACCAAGAGACAGCTAATGATTGGTCATCACAGAGGTGTCGCTTCCTGAGGGGGAGAGGAGCGGCGCGGCGGCGGCGCTGAGGGGCTCTGGTTGGAGACGAATGAGTCATCAGGAACATTATTACCACACAGGTCAACAGCTGTTTGAATGGAGCCAGAAGGGTCAACAGACTAGAAGCTGGACCTGAAGGCGTGGACCAGATCCTCAGAGGGTCAGCTCCAGGTTCTCACACATCCTGATGGTTTCCTTTTTAAAGAGTCCTGAAGCGACGCCAGAGTGTGAAAGAACAGTATGACCCGTCTTCG
>SSNR01000400.1:266707-280806 GCA_006937965.1 Callopanchax toddi
CCTACAGCCTAGTTGTGTCCCTACAGCCTAGCTGTGTTCCTACAGCCTAGCTGTGTCCCTACAGCCTAGTTGTGTTCCTACAGCCTAGTTGTGTTCCTACAGCCTAGCTGTGTTCCTACAGCCTAGTTGTGTTCCTACAGCCTAGCTGTGTTCCTACAGCCTAGTTGTGTCCCTACAGCCTAGTTGTGTCCCTACAGCCTAGTTGTGTTTCTACAGCCTAGCTGTGTTCCTACAGCCTAGCTGTGTTCCTACAGCCTAGTTGTGTCCCTACAGCCTAGTTCTGTCCCTACAGCCTAGCTGTGTTCCTACAGCCTAGTTGTGTTCCTACAGCCTAGTTGTGTCCCTACAGCCTAGCTGTGTCCCTACAGCCTAGCTGTGTTCCTACAGCCTAGCTGTGTCCCTACAGCCTAGTTGTGTCCCTACAGCCTTGTTCTGTCCCTACAGCCTAGCTGTGTTCCTACAGCCTAGCTGTGTCCCTACAGCCTAGTTGTGTCCCTACAGCCTAGCTGTGTTCCTACAGCCTAGCAGTGTCCCTACAGCCTAGCTGTGTACCTACAGCCTAGTTGTGCCCCTACAGCCTAGCTGTGTTCCTACAGCCTAGCTGTGTCCCTACAGCCTAGTTGTGTTCCTACTGCCTAGTTGTGTTCCTACAGCCTAGCTGTGTCCCTACAGCCTAGCTGTGTCCCTACAGCCTAGCTGTGTTCCTACAGCCTATCTGTGTCCCTACAGCCTAGCTGTGTTCCTACAGCCTAGCTGTGTCCCTACAGCCTAGCTGTGTTCCTACAGCCTAGCTGTGTTCCTACAGCCTAGCTGTGTCCCTACAGTGTAGCGGCGTCCCTACAGCCTAGCGGCGTCCCTACAGCCTAGCTGTGTTCCTACAGCCTAGTTGTGTCCCTACAGCCTAGCTGTGTCCCTACAGCCTAGCTGTATTCCTACAGCCTAGCTGTGTTCCTACAGCCTAGCTGTGTTCCTACAGCCTAGCTGTGTCCCTACAGTGTAGCGGCGTCCCTACAGCCTAGCTGTGTTCCTACAGCCTAGCTGTGTTCCTACAGCCTAGCTGTGTTCCTACAGCCTAGCTGTGTCCCTACAGTGTAGCGGCGTCCCTACAGCCTAGCTGTGTTCCTACAGCCTAGTTGTGTCCCTACAGCCTAGCTGTGTTCCTATAGCCTAGCTGTGTTCCTACAGCCTAGTTGTGTCCCTACAGCCTAGCTGTGTTCCTACAGCCTAGTTGTGTCCCTACAGCCTAGCTGTGTTCCTACAGCCTAGCTGTGTCCCTATAGCCTAGCTGTGTTCCTATAGCCTAGCTGTGTTCCTACAGCCTAGCTGTGTTCCTATAGCCTAGCTGTGTTCCTACAGCCTAGTTGTGTCCCTACAGCCTAGCTGTGTCCCTACAGCCTAGCTGTGTTCCTATAGCCTAGCTGTGTCCCTACAGCCTAGCTGTGTTCCTACAGCCTAGTTGTGTCCCTACAGCCTAGCTGTGTTCCTACAGCCTAGCTGTGTTCCTATAGCCTAGCTGTGTCCCTACAGTGTAGCGGCGTCCCTACAGCCTAGCTGTGTTCCTACAGCCTAGCTGTGTCCCTACAGCCTAGCTGTGTCCCTACAGATGATGAAGTCTGTGACTAGATTCTTTTTTTTTAAATTTATTTAACAATACATATACAAACAAATATGACATCGTTATATTTAAACATTGTCAAGTTTGAGTTCAAACAGGAGCATTCACATAGAAATTGAGTAAACAGAATAAAGTATTGAACAAAATAAATAGTTTAAAAAAGAGAGAAAACATTACAGTTAGGATCAAGTTACATTTGAGGGAAATTCAATGAACATGTCCTACAGGTCTTTATCACTCGTTTCAATATATTTTAGGGATTTCAAATATGAATGGAGTTCATTTAGGACTACAGTAAAGACAGGGAACGATTTCATCACTTTGTTTATGGATAAAGAATGTGTCTAAACAAAGGATGAAGTTACAGCAGAGCTCATTTCTTTTGTTGTTCAGTAATAATCCAAATATGATCTTTACTGATCGATTCTAGAAGGGTCATTTTCTGTTTCAACCAGTTTTCTAAGTTTTCCCAAAACACTTTTGTTTTACAACATTCATAGAAGATGTGGTCTATAGTTTCTATGTCATTTTCACAGAATGAGCATTTATTGTCATCAATGTTGAACTGAATTCTTAAAAACTCTTTGGAAGGATAAATCACATTCATTATTTTGAAGTGTGTTTCTTTAGCTTTTGGAAGTAGAGGACATTTTAAGTAAATAGTTCTTAGCCTCTCAATTGATTTTTTATCAAATTTATAAATTATATTATTTTAGTTCATTCTACCAGGATATAAAGTTTCATTTAGAGCTATTCTAGTTGTGCGATTGTTGCTGTCAGTAATTGGAGTGTCTTTAATAGTTAGGTTTGTAACTAGATTCTTACATGAAATGGATTTTAAATAGTTAGTTTTCTGAGTTTATACAGAAAAGTTCAGAAAATGTTGAACACATCCGTTTAGTTTAGTTGTTCAGTTGAGCTTTTACTGCCCCCTTGTGGAGCCAGGCTGCGTTGCCCAGTTGTGTGTCTGTGATTGCTGTAGTGAGATAAAACCTTTGTTTTATTGTACACCTTCCGCTAAATCGTTCAGTCTGTCTAAGGGTTTATACGAGGGCCTCTTAGCACCGATACCTTTTTGAGATAGCTGTAAATAATAAAGCAGGAATTTCTAGGTTCATTAATTGGCAGCGAGTTAGTTTACGTACCTTGATATTGACGAATGGAAGTCTGAGTCAGGAATAAAGACTTTACAGGATTTATTATATAAAAGAGGACGACAGTACAAACAGATTAGCAGAGGTAGCATTGGTTAAGCATTGTCAACACGGTCTGAGTCTGTGATGTCTAGACTAGAGAGTTACTTAAAGGATTTAGTTTGGTTACTAAAGGGTTACTTTGGTGTGGCAGCTTATCAAGGTTAGCCTTCAGTTTACCAGAGTGGGTTCTACTTAGCTGGCGCTCCGTGGATCAATTCCGGTGTGGATTGACGACCGCTGGAAGGTGGGACCCCTTCTCGATCGTCGGGAGCCCGTTGGGGGCCGAGCCGCCTCAGGATGACCGGTGTTGTCCTGGATACGGCAGTCAGAAGAACCATCTCTGCTGGCGGTTAGCATCCGCAGCTAACATCTCCATGGTGACACAGAGAGCAAGACGGCTTGTCGGCTTTAGGGGCTGATACCCTAACCTGGCGGGCTGATTCCTGCAGGCTCAGCTGTGTAAGGAGTTGAAACAGCTGAGCAGTGACCTCATCAATCACTAGATGAGAACTGAAGACTTCCGGAGTGGAAAAAGCTAAAAGGGAGTCATGAGCTGATATGGACCAATGGAAGGGTTCTATCAAGTCACATGACTCAAGTCATTAAAGCTATATTCCCTTAATGAAGTAGAAATATGAATAATACTGATTTAACCTTTTAGCAAAGTAAAAATATGAAATAATACTGAAGCTGGATCAAACATTCATAATACTGTGGGAGAAAGTGCATTAATCATGTTAAGACATTTCTGAACAGTAGATTAAAAGTGTCATTTAGAAAGAGACACCTAGGAGTTTATTATTACACTAACAGAGTCCTGTGGAGTCTTCTGGAAAACGATCTGGACCTGGAGGAATGTTGATTCAGGTTCAAACATGATGAAAGAGTCATTATAATCCAAGTTATTGGGAAAAAGATGATTATTGTTTGTGTGATGGTCAAGGGTCAGAGGTTATAGCATATTTGGTGATGCTACATTGTGTTTCTGTGATTGTGTGTCTGTGATTGTGTGTCTGTGATTGTGTGTCTGTGATTGTGTGTCTGTGATTGTGCATCTGTGATTGTGTGTCTGTGATTGTGTGTCTGTGATTGTGTGTCTGTGATTGTGTGTCTGTGATTGTGTTTCTGTGATTGTGTGTCTGTGATTGTGCGTCTGAGTGTTTCTGTGATTGTGCGTCTGAGAGGTCATCACAGTCCCAGCCTGTCCATGTGGAGCGTCAGCTGGCTGAGTTGTGTTGTTTTATTGTGTGTTTGTCTGAGTGTGTTAGCTGCAGCGTGACGAACACATCACACATTGGAGCAGAACCCTCACCACCGAGGCTGTTTTTATCCCGTGTGCTTGTGAAGTTCAGCCTCCTGTCCTTCTGGTCTGAGCTGAGGTCAGTGCTCCTCAATGCTTCAGGCTCCTCCTCTGCTCCATGGAGGCTCCTCCTCTGCTCTATGGAGGCTCCTCCTCTGCTCCATGGAGGCTCCTCCTCTGCTCCATGGAGACTCCTCCTCTGCTCCATGGAGGCTCCTCCTCTGCTCCATGGAGGCTCCTCCTCTGCTCTATGGAGGCTCCTCCTCTGCTCTATGGAGGCTCCTCCTCTGCTCTATGGAGACTCCTCCTCTGCTCCATGGAGGCTCCTCCTCTGCTCTATGGAGACTCCTCCTCTGCTCTATGGAGACTCCTCCTCTGCTCTATGGAGACTCCTCCTCTGCTCCATGGAGGCTCCTCCTCTGCTCCATGGAGGCTCCTCCTCTGCTCCATGGAGGCTCCTCCTCTGCCCCATGGAGGCTCCTCCTCTGCTCCATGGAGACTCCTCCTCTGCCCCATGGAGGCTCCTCCTCTGCTCCATGGAGACTCCTCCTCTGCTCCATGGAGGCTCCTCCTCTGCAGGAATCAGATGACCAGCTAGCTACAGCTAGAACGTGAACAGAACTGTAGCTGTTCTAGACGGTTTGAGACGATGAGTTTTCCTGTTTTTTCCTTCAGACTTCCTGTGATCTGTTTGTATTTTAGGAAAGGTTTTGACCTCTAAAGATGAATAACTCAAGGCTGCAGCGATCTTCCAGATAGTTGCTTAATGACACGATGAAACGTCTGCATGTTTCTGTGTGACGACCAGACAGACAAACAGCTTGTTAGATGATCAGCGAGGTCACCAAGAGGGGCAGCCAGAAGAAAAGGTGCTAATCAGCTGCTGCAGTGAAATCAGAAACGACTAACAGCTGATTGTTCCTTCTGTGTCTGGAGGTACCAGGTGATCAGATAAACATCAGAACAGACGTTCAGTCTGCTGGGTCTCTATGTGCTCCAGTCAGGAGCATTATGCTAGCAGGACTTCACCTGCTAACCCTGCTTCGTCCAACGAGAAGAAATGAGCGTCAGTCAGTCAGACGGTGATGTTCACCGTTAAAACGTCTGACTCTTCTAGGGAGGGAGGTTCTCATCTGAAGCTAACAGAGTTAGGAGTTCACGGTCTAAATGTTGAAAATAATGAATGGATCGTCATCTGGATGCTGATGATGTCACTGAACCAGCAGGTGGCGCTGCTCCTCTCTGGGTCTTACAGACGATGGCGACACGCTGAAGCTCACACAGCTTTGTTTTGACACAAAGAGAAAAACATCATTTATTATAATTTATGACTGAATTAATCAGTTTACCGTGACTGTAGGAGGGTGAACGTCATCATATTCTTCAAACATGAAGGTACCCCCCCCTCCCTCCCTCTCTCACCCCCCTCCCCCCCGGCCTGGTCGTCGGGGCTATAAGCGGAGGCCTAAATTTAACCGTGGTGGCAGAAAGCAGAGCCGGCTGCTCAGAGCGGTGACAGAGTGAATACACGGCGCTCTGCTAGCGCCACGCCTGGATGGTATTCACCTCACTTTGACCGCTCTGAAGATACAGACAGGGTGACGGTGTGGAGGAACCTCCAGGAGCCAGGTGAGTGTTTGGACAGTCTGTTCCTCCATGGTCTTTGAGGGATCTGGTCAGGTCAGAGCTGAACAGCTGGTTTGAAACCCGACACCCACTCTGGCTTCTAGAGGACGTCTGTTGTCCTGGTCTAACAGGATTCTTCCTGTTACACTCCTGATCTGTTCGCTGTAAACCCTCATGTTAGTCACCAGGAGGAGGTTTTTCTCTGCTTTCCCTTCACATCTTCACTCAACATCAACTCTGCTGTTTCCTGTTGGTTCTGTTGGGTTTAAGTCCAGTTTCCTGCTCTGGATTTTTCTCCTTCACCAGTTTACTGGTCAGGTCTGAATAACCAGACCAGCCTAGACTCATCTAGAGTCTCTAAAGCCTCACAGGCAGCAGCAGTCGGAGTCAGTGACGGAGATGATGACGATGATGATGATATTGTGTCGACTGAAGAGATTCCTGGTTTATTTATCCATCTCATCGTTTCTGTCACAGCTCTCTCTCTCTTTGTCAGTCTGTTTGTCTTCTCTTGATATCCTCGTCTCATTCCCTGTGTGTGCACGTTGTTAGGGTGTGTGCACGTTGTTAGAGCTCAGCTCTCTTAAGGCCCAGGCTCCCAGCCCGTCAGCACGGACCAGACCTTCACTCAGTCAGACCTGCTGCCAGTTTTCTGTCCAGTCCCCGTCGTTAATAAAATCTCACATCTGCTGCCGTTTAGCTTCACTAAAACCCTGAGTCTAAATATATAATATTTAAAAGTTGTTAAAGGTTTTAAACCTCCTCTATTCTGTGATCAGCTACTTGTCTCCCTCTTATGGACTAAAATGGAATTACAGCCCAGTCCTTCGTGATGCTCTGGTATTTGTGACTTTACTCAGACTGTAGTGATCCATCAGAGAACCCAGAACTTTATCTGATGACTTGTGTTTGACCTGTTGACCTGCTGGTCTTGGAACTAAACCTCCGTGTTCCCTCCTCCCTGACTCCAGCTGCTGTGAAGCTCACTGACCTGCTGGGCTCGGTGCGTCGGGTCTCTGGGCCCGTTCCCGACGGAGAAGGGAGATCCATCACTCCGCCTCCCACTACCCTGTCCGCCCCCTCCCCTCCACACACCCCCGCCGTCCCCATGCAGAGTAAGTTGTCTTGAGCACGAAGCGTTGGAGCAGCAGAGGACCTCTAAGTGAGAGCTCTGTTCAGTCGGACGGCGTCTGCTCCTCCTCGGTTTCCACGCCAGGAGGCTGCAGGACGAGAATCAGACCAGACCAGACCAGAGGGCTTCTCATCCTCTACAGTCTGTCAGTCATCTCAGAAAGAGACAATGAGCAGTACAGTTTGATACAGAGCTGACTCTAAATGAAGAATTATGAGATAAAATGACTTTAAATGATATAAAAACAACTAAGAGAATCTGACAACGTGGCTGCAAAGTAAAAAACATTTAGTAAAAACTAAACTCAGGATGAGGGTTAGAAACATTTCTGTTGAGTCATTTTCCAACTTCTTTTATTGTTTTCATCTGTTTTTATGTTTTTATCACTTCTATCATCCCTTCATCCATCATCCATCCATCCAGTGTCTCGGCTCACAGACCTGGTGAGCAGCGTTCGCCGGGCGCCGCCGGCCCCCGCACCTGAGGGCGACGCCGCCTCGGCGCCGGTACAGAGCGCCAAACCCACCCCTCCACCTGCACACACCACTCCCCCTCACTCCCCCTCCCTGTCTTCCTCTCAGAGTGAGTACGGAGCCTGAAGCTCCTCCCTCCTCCGCGCGTGGTAGCCAATCAGGAGGCATGCTCTGATGACGTGTTTGGACTTGTTGTGTGTTCATGTTTTAATAAAGCTGGAGAATGAAAAGATCGTTTGGGTTTCCTGTGTTTTTGAGCCTCGTTAACAGTTTGGGTTTTGACCACTAACATGACTAACTGGATTAACTGGACTAACTGGACCAACATGACTAACTGGACCAGCTGGACTAACTGGACCAGCTGGACTAACTGGACCAGCTGGACGTACTGGACCAACAGGACTAACTGGGTCAGTGTCAGCTGGTTGTTTTTGACCTCCTACATAAAACTGATTGCGGTGAAATCCATGTCTTCTCTAATCAAAGTGTCTTCAGGAGCAACATCTGGAGGCTTTATGTTTTATGACTTGATGTTTTGTTTAATCCTGATGATGACGCTGTGTTTTATGACTTGATGTTTTTGTTTAATCCTGGTCATGACGTTGTGTTTTCCTGAGACCAAATGAAACGGGTTGAGGACCTAACTGCTCTCCGTCGTGTCTCTGATCCTCCTCCTCTCCTTCTGCAGCACGTAAACAAGAAATCATCAAGATCACTGAGCAGCTGATCGAGGCCATCAACAACGGGGACTTTGACGCCTACGCGTGAGTCTGGGTCTTCTGTAAGACTCATATCTAACCTGTGGTTTTTGATCTTAATCATGTCTTATTGTTGTGTCTTCAGGAAGATCTGTGACCCGGGGCTGACCTCGTTTGAACCGGAGGCGCTGGGAAACCTGGTAGAAGGAATGGATTTCCACAGATTTTACTTTGAAAATCGTGAGTTTGTCTTACGGTTTTGATCCTGATCCCTTTGTTGGGTTTTAAACCTCCCAGGTTTCTCTTATTGAACCCCGTACGCCCTATTTGTTCAGCTTGATTCTCATTTTGTCCGTTCACCCTGTGGTTAATAAAGTCTTTTATCTGACATCATCCTCACCTGATTCTCAGTACTGGCCAAGAACAACAAGCCCATCCACACCACCATCCTGAACCCCCACGTCCATCTGATCGGCGAGGACGCCGCCTGCATCGCTTACATCCGCCTCACTCAGTTTGTGGACAACCAGGGTCGGCCGCGGTCCAGCCAGTCGGAGGAGACTCGCGTCTGGCATCGCAGAGACAGCAAGTGGCAGAACATCCACTTCCACTGCTCAGGCGCCCCCGCTGCGCCTCTCCAGTGAAGTACGACTTGTTTCATTGTTTTTCATGATTTGTCTCGAAACTTTGTGAAATAATCAAACTAAATCCAGCTCCATGTTTACCACATTAGTACGCTGGACATTTTTGGACATCCTCAGGTCTCAGACAAAAAGCCGTCAGTCGTTTGTTTTGTTTTTTGAGTTTGCAGTTCGCCTCAGGGGAGGAAGGCGGCAACTCGCTAACTCTTATCTGGATCTGCTGACGTCAACTGGGGCTATAGTCGGGCGGTGGAAGGAATACTTTAAAGAATCCCACCAACACGCATTCCTATGAGGAACCAGAGCTGGGAGACCTGGGGACGGACTGTCCAGTCTCTGGGACAGAAGTCTCTGAGGTAGTCAAACAACTACGCAGCGGTGGATGAGATCCGACCTGGGTATCTCAAGGCGATGGATGTTGTAGGTCTGTCGTGGCTGACACGTCTCTGCAACATTGCGTGGTCATCGGGGGCAGTTCCTGTGGAGTGGCAGACCGGGGTGGTGGTTCCCATTTTTAAGAAGGGGGACCAGAGGGTGTGTTCCAACTATAGGGGGATCACACTCCTCAGCCTCCCTGGAAAGGTCTACTCCAGGGTACTGGAGAGGAGGGTCTGGTCGATAGTTGAACCTCAGATAGAAGAGGAGCAATGTGGTTTTGGTCCTGGTCGTGGAACTGTGGACCAGCTCTTTACCCTCGCTAGGGTGATGGAGGGGTCATGGGAGTTTGCCCAACCAATCCACATGTGTTTTGTGGATTTGGAGAAGGCTTATGACCGTGTCCCCAGGGACACCCTGTGGGGGACACTCCAGGAGTACGGGGTGGATGGTCTTTTGTTAAGGGCCATTCAGTCCCTGTACCAGAGGAGTGTGAGTGTGGTCCGCATAGCCGGCAGTAAGTCGGACCTGTTCCCAGTGAGGGTTGGACTCCGCCAGGGCTGCCCTTTGTCACCGGTCCTGTTCAGAACCTTTATGGACAGGATTTCTAGGAGCAGCCGTGGTGTGGAGGGTGTTGAGTTTGGTGACAGGAGAATCTCGTCTCTGCTTTTTGCGGATGATGTGGTCCTCCTAGCTTCATCAGGCTCTGACCTTCAGCTCTTACTGGGGAGGTTCACAGCGGCTGGGATGAGGATCAGCACCTCCAAATCTGAGGCCATGGTTCTCAGTCGGAAAAAGGTGGCTTGCCAACTCCAGGTCGGGAGAGAGGTCCTGCCTCAAGTGGAGGAGTTCAAGTATCTCAGGGTCTTGTTCACGAGTGAGGGAAGGAGGGAGATCGACAGGCGGATTGGGGCAGCGTCTGCAGTGATGGACGCTGAACCGGTCTGTTGTGCCGGCAGGAGGCCCCCGGGTCGACTCAGGACACGCTGGAGAAAGTACATCTCCAGGTTGGTCTGGGAACGCCTGGGTGTTCCAGCTGAGGAGCTGGTGGACTTGGCCGGGAGGGGGATGCCCGACTTGGGATGCTGCCCCGCGACCCGGACCTGGATAAGCGGAGGAAGGCGAGGCCAGGAGTTAGCTCTTTTTTGAGTTTTCAGTGTGTTCATTCATTTCCACTGAGCTGATCCTCCACTGATGTCTGAGATCTGAGGATGTCCTAAAATGAAAACCCTACATTAGATCTGATTTCATTTCATTTTGATTCTTTCAGGTTGAATGCTGTAGTTGTGTCTGTCAGGGAGTGATATGCTGGAGGAGGAGGGGGGGGGACTGAACACGCTCAGTGTTGATTGGAGGACTGGGCTCATCACTCCTCATCAGAGAAATCCCTCTGTCACTGGACCCCTGGCATCAACCCCCAGCATGCATCTCTTCTTGAACCACTACCGACCCCACCTGTCGTCCATCAGACCGCCGTGACGTCCATCAGCTTCTTCCTCTTCTCTTTAGCTCACCGGGTGTTTGATTCCTGCTGGGGGAGGGGCTTAACACCAGGTGTGACTCCTCCCACCTGTGGTCTCGTTCCCACTCCACCCTCTTGTCCTCCTTTGAATCCACACAGTGTGACATAAACACTGCACTGGGAATACGTCTGTAAAGTTTAAGTCAGATCTATAATTATCATTACTATATTCTGATTATTATTATTATTATTATTATTATTGTTACCCATTTGTAAATGTCATTTGTATAACTCAGAATTCTTGATGCCAGTGGTTTTTAGAGTTGAAGGAAACCTTTTTTTTGTCGAACCTTTTTAAGGAAGCATGTTTTATCTCCTCTTATTACCGGTGGATGTTTTTTATTTGGTTTACTCGTGGCTGTTAAGTGGAAACGGACTTTAGCAGTTCTGTAACCTGCTGCTTGTACGATGCTGCGCCTCAATTCGCCCTCGTGTTTTACTTCTTTATGGTCTGCTTCTGAAGCCGAGTGTGTGATGGTGTGTGTGTGTGTGTGTGTGTGTGAGAGGAGGATCATGCACCGCTAGCTCCGTTCCAGTCAGAGCTCCCTACTGTTTCCACTGATCATCCTAATGAGAGGAGACGCAGAAAAATAGGTTTTTAATATTAATTTATTTTTACATGTTGTGTAGAATGATATAAAACAGCTAAAGTACATAGGTCATAATTTAACAACTAGATGATTTGTTTGGCTGCAGTTCACATTTCGACCAGTAGAGGGCACTAATAGAGTCAAAACACTGATTTGAGCTGAGTTTTTTAATGAACCAGCTGTAACGTGTTATTAAACAGGTATAGGTATAAAAGGTAGCGATGCGTCTGGATAACTTCAGGTTTTATCGGACATCCTGAACATTCTGTGTCGTCTCATAAAGAACCAGCGGTTCCTGGTGTTGTTCCTGATCCTCTCCGTCTGACAGTCTCAGGTCTTTGAACCTGGTGGATGAGTGAGCTCTCTGAAGCCATACAGGATGACGTCTCATTCTGCAGGTTGTGTGTGTGTGTGTTCCTACAGAGTGTGTGTGTGCTTCAGTTCTCTCCATGAGGAGGTGTTTAGCTCGCAGTAGGGAGGAGGAGTGCTGCCTTCGCTGCAGGACTCTGATCGTATTGTTGTTTTGCTTTGTGTAAAGTGTTTTTAGCCTTTCATGACATTAAGTGCTCGTGCCAGGGGCGGCGGGGTGGAGCAGACGGACTGGGAGAGGTGGGACTCCAGATCAGCTCCACTGAACTTGGCTCATCCACCGCTGGCTGCCTTGGCGTTCGTGTCGCCGCTTGGTCTGACCAAGAAATCCCGAGGGAGGCCGTGGGTTTGAACAGTCCTCAGGTTTCTATTTATTTTCACTATTTATTTATTTATTGTAGTGGGTATTTTTATGGTTTTTGTCGTACGACTCGTGCACTCGTAGCGTCTGCTCAGAGGGGACATGTGCTCCGTGTTTTTAAAGGGATGTACACCTAGCGGGGGTCGTTTTTTATGTTTTTTTTCTCTAGTAGAGACGTTCTCGTCCTCTTCGGAGCGTTTTAATACTACAGGTCCGTGTGAAGGCGAGCCCTGACGCAGCATGTCCAGGTCACAGGTGTTCTCTCTTCTTCTTAGTGTGTTTCTAGGCCTGAAGCCAGTAGAATAAGTATTTAAACCGAGGGAGTACACAGTAGTACACTGTAGTAGCAGCGTAGCTGACATCTCTGCATGACGTCACATGACTCCGTGTTTTCTACTGGATGCTGAACTCCCTCCACTCTCAGCTTTTTAAGTGCATAGAGCTATTTTTGTCTGGATGATTTGATGAAGATTGTGGTGAGGGTTATTATTCTAAGGGTGATGATGATGATGATGATGATGATGAGTGCATGCTTTTCTCTGGGCTCTGTGTGCAGTGGTTGTGTTCTGGGGAGGAGGAGCTCCAGCAGGGGGCGCAGTAGAGGTAGAGTCTGAGCTGCTGGAGCCTCTGCGTCCTTCCTGAACGTCTCCATGACGACACAGAGCTGCTTTCTCTGGGTTTCCTACCTTCGCCCTGCAGGCGGTTCTAGTTCCTCTGTCCCTTTGGGTTCTCCTGTATATTCATATTAACCCTGTAGTTCTCTGATCGCCACATTATTGCTCTGTTCTCTTACGTGCTTCACGTGTTTCTCTAACTTCAACAAATGTGTTCAAGTGTTTCAATAAAACGATCATTTAAATACAAACTTCACTGTTGTACTGTGATGAAATCAGTTTATTGATGTTTGATTTCACATTTATATGAAAACGGGAATAAAAAACTCCAGTTGGATTAATGAAGTCAATCAACTCAACAACATTTAACTAAAATATGAACATGAAAAACTAAAGTAATCAATAATATACACATGTTTCTCCAGACGTTACCGTCTGATGGTTTAAATGATTGAACAGGTTAAATATGATTGATCTCTATTCAGGTTAATACATTCTATCACGTTTCTTTACTGATGTCTGGATTAACTCAGCAGGAAAATCTAAACGTCTGATAAACAAAACTTCTTCAGAGATCATGTTCACATGACTTTAATTCTCCAGTTTCCTCAGTTTGAAGCTTTTTAAATATCAGAAAAGGTTAATAATGAATAAGATTCCAACTAAACTGTCGAGTAAATCTTGATTTATTTGCTATGTGAATAAAAAGTATTAATAAAATATTATGTCCAAACTTTTAAGATACAAGATGACTTTATTGTCATTGCATCAGTGTCCTGATACAACGAAACAAGTTTTCAACACGAGGGCCAAAATCACTGTGTCAAGTCCTCGAGGGCCACAAAAGTTAGAATATTTCTTAAAAGAAACAAGAAAAAATATTTAGTTCTGCTCAACAATTCAGTATAAATGCAACATTTTAATGAACAGTCTTTGTCAATACGACACAGGGATCTCGTATGTTTGACTCCATAATAAAAAGCATCAGATTGACTGGATCTGATTGGTCGACTGTTTTTAGGTTTCTACATTTAGTTCCATCCTCAGCAACCAGACCAGGATCTGGGTCTTTCTCCAGTCCTGCTGCTGGATTTAGTCAGGCTTTATGAACAGAGCTCACAAGTCTGAGTTTTGGTCAAAGTCAGTGAGGATCTGTGGTTCTTTTTACCAGGAAATAAAGTCGGAAATCTCAATATCTCTTGAATTGTCTAAAAAAAATTGAATATTTTGATTGAATGGAACATTTTGCATTTAAAAAGATTTAAATTTACATGGATTTTTTTGTTTGTTGGGTCTCATGTTAGTAAAAATCTAAAAAATGTCACAAAGCGTCAAAATCCTGCAGGAAAACTAAATTATATCATTTTTAAATGCAGCTGAGGGCCACACAAATCACTCTGAGGGCCACACAAATCACTCTGAGGGCCACACAAAATCACTCTGAGGGCCACACAAAATCACTCTGAGGGCCACACAAAATCACTCTGAGGGCCACACAAAATCACTCTGAGGGCCACACAACATCACTCTGAGGGCCACACAACATCACTCTGAGGGCCACACAACATCACTCTGAGGGCCACACAA
>SSNR01000400.1:293112-331676 GCA_006937965.1 Callopanchax toddi
TCGTTGTTCCTCTCTGTAACTTGCTGAACTTCGGGTCGTTGTTCCTCCCTGTAACTTGCTGAACTTCGGGTCGTTGTTCCTCCCTGTAACTTGCTGAACTTCGGGTCGTTGTTCCTCTCTGTAACTTGCTGAATTTCGGGTCGTTCTTCCTCTCTGTAACTTGCTGAACTTCGGGTCATTGTTCCTCCCTGTAACTTGCTGAACTTCGGGTCTTTCTTCCTCTCTGTAACTTGTTGAACTTCGGGTCATTGTTCCTCTCTGTATCTTGCTGAACTTCGGGTCTTTCTTCCTCTCTGTATCTTGCTGAAATTCGGGTCGTTCTTCCTGTCTGTAACTTGCTGAACTTCGGGTCATTGTTCCTCTCTGTAACTTGCTGAACTTCGGGTCGTTGTTCCTCCCTGTAACTTGCTGAACTTCGGGTTGTTGTTCCTCTCTGTAACTTGCTGAACTTCGGGTCGTTCTTCCTCTCTGTAACTTGCTGAACTTCGGGTCTTTCTTCCTCTCTGTAACTTGCTGAACTTCGGGTCTTTCTTCCTCTCTGTAACTTAGTCTGTACTCAGTCAAACAAGACACAACTCAGTATCTTCATCACTGAGAAAAAAACCCTCGACGTGTCCACGCTTTTTCAGTCTAAGCTGGTGGAACGGGGTTGGTGGAAGGGAAAGTTCATCAACGTAGTGAAGGCTCCAGAAAGCCGGTATCTGAGAGGCATGAGAGAGGAGCTGAGACGCTGCGTGAGTCTCTGTCCTCCTGGACCAAACGTTCTCCTGCTGCTAGTGAGACCTTCAGACTTCATAGAGAAGGACAGACAGACCCTGAAGTCCACTCTGCGGTTATTTGGTAAAGATGCTTTCAAACACGCAATGGTTGTCATCACGGGAGAGGGCACTGGAACAAGTTTCTCTATGAGTTTGCTCATTAGAGATTGTGGAGAAAGACAGTACCACATGTTGGAGAATGACCACACAGCATTGATGGAAAAGATTGATGAGATTTTTACTAGAAACAAAGGTGCTTTCCTCACCGTTACAGAAGACCCAGGAAGCCAAAAGTGTGACCAGATCCAGCTTCATCTAAACCTGGTCCTGTGTGGGGGTAGAGGACCAGAGAAGACCTCAGCAGCTGAGTCCATTCTAGGTGGTCCAGAGCTTCATCCAGTCTCCAGCTCATCAGAGTGTGTTCTAAACCAGGGAGAGGTGTGTGGACGTTGGCTTTCTCTGGTGGAGCTTCCTGCCTTGTCTGGAAAACCTCAGCAGGAAGTGATGGAGGAATCATTCAGGTGTCTCTCCCTCTGTGGTCCTGAGGGCGTCTACGCCTTCATCCTGGTCCTACCTGTGGGTCCCCTCACCGATGAAGACGGAGCGCTTGTCAACATCAGATTTCCTACAGCTCCTTACGCAGCCCGTGTCCTCTCTCCAGCTCCTCGGATCTCATCAGTTCTGTCTCCCCGATAGCAGAACTCAACTCTCCGCTCCTTCCACCGTGAAAACCAAAAGTAATCGGCGGTGAAACTGGACGGTCTCTAGCCTTTAAGGTTTATTCCTGCTCCTTTCTCGCCGTACGGTCCGGTTCGGTTCAGTTCAGCAGGGAGCAGGTGTTACGGCTCCAGTCCCGGTCTGACACCGAGGTCCGAGCGGACGGAGGTGTCAGTTCGGCTCAGTACGAACCCAGACCCTACCTCTATCTGAAAAGTAAAACCAGTACCGGACCGAGGCGATCCCATTCCCACACTAGTCTTTAAACAACAGAGACCTGAGTGACTTGGACCACTCATTGAAAACAGACCGTGGGTCAGTTTGAACACTGCAGAAAATGATTCTCTCATAGTGTTTCCACATGTTGGAAATCTTTTATTATTATTTTAAAACAACACCCTTCTGAAATTGTACATAAAATAAACAAATAGATTCATAAAGTACTGTATTTAGGGTCTGTCTAGTTTTAGTCAGGAATTTTTGTTTTTCAACAGTTTTGAACTGAAATGCAATTTAAATGCATTTTTTCATCAATTATAAAAGCTTTAAAAATTATTTATAAAAACATTTTGGCATATTTCTTGGATGAACATTGTAATTTCTTTTTTTTTTAAAGAAGCGATTAAAAGCGAAACATTTTTTTCAGATTTGCGATTAATGAGTTAATTTATTTTAATCGATTCCCAGCACTAGTTAAACGTAAATGTTTCAGTTCAATCTGAAGTATTAGCTTTTCATTATCCAGGTTTAATTACATTTTCTGGTAAATAAAACTACAAACACTCTTACTAAACAGCAGACGTGATCCAGCTGCTTTACTGAAGAAAGAGGGACCCAGATCTCGTTCTTGTTGCTGAAAACATACTAGAATTTATTTTCAAGAAATTATAAAACAATTAACCAATCAAATCCAGGGAATTTGATGCTTTTCTTTTACTGAAGCAAACATATGAGACCCTTTTATGTCTATTTTTGAGCAGTACAAAGTCAGAAAATAACTCTTAAACCATTTTTGCATTTTTAAAATACAAAAATGAAATTCATTTGGCCCTTGAGGACTTTAAACTTGGAGATTTCGGCCCCTGTCTAGAAAAGTTTGGACACCCCTGACTTAAAGGGATGTTTTAGTTATTCATCTAAGGACCACACCCACCATGACATCACTCAAAGTGGACATCTCTCGCTCCGTATTGCCCCTCTGATGCACTGGAGCTCAACATTTACAAATCTCTACAGTTTAACACGAGATGATCTGTTTCGTTTTGGCTGTTTATGCTGCTGCAGCAGGATCTACAGTAAAGGAAACGTTTTAATGTCGTTTAGTGGAAACAAACTAAACTAACCATCAAAGGTTGAACTGTAGAACAGGTATTATAGAGTTCTAACGTATCAGAATGAGTTTTTGAAGCAACAGTTGCTCTAAATACCTGAAAACGAACCACTGTTCCTCACTGATCTGACTATTGCTCCAGTCAGAGGACCGCTTCCTGTTTTTAGAGACTCCACACACATTGAGTGATGTCACTATTGGGTGTGGTCCTGACTAGAGATTGATGCCCTTTTACTGATGTTACCACTAGGGGTTGCACGAACTAGTCGACTAGTCGACTTTTGTGGGCTGTAGTGACTTTTTAAACCAAAGGTCGACTCTTCGCTGATCACGTGAACTTTTATTTTGAAGGGGTTTCCTTTGATTAGTTCCGTTTCCTTTGATGAGTTCCGGTCTGGCGCTGCGCTTTTAAAATGGATACTTACTCAAAGAATACTTCTTGCCAGCTTTTGATGCCCTTGCCAATCGATTGTCCTGATTTAATCAACTTAATGGTGAGTCTTTGCTTTCTTTATCTCTTGTTTTACTAAAAATGCGGCGCTATTCAAACCTCCGATGTGCTAACGGCTAAGCTAACGAGCTAATGGCTCGGCTATCGAGCTTTGAGTGATTTTATTCATTAAATAGCGAATGTCTTTGTTATGATTATGGCCGAACAATAGACCACATTAAAACAGTTTTCATATAAACCTGACTAAAATGTGACTAAAACTAATCAGCGTTTTAGTCTAAAGACTTGATATTAAAACCAAAGTGCTCCTAAAACAACTGCTCTCTCTCTCTCAGCTGTTTGTTGTCAGCATAAAAATAAGTTTTTGCAATAAAGCCTGTCAAGTTTTATAAAACCGTCCTGTATACGCCGTATGTATGACGTCATCAGCGATTAGTCAAAGTCTACGCAACTTTTATGACTTGGTAGTCGACTTGTAAAAATAGCAAGTCGTTCAACCCCTAGTTACCACGGCGACAACCTGCACACTAAAAATAGGGGTGTGCATTCTTGGGTGCCTCACGATTCGATTCGATTACGATTCAGGTGCTACGATTCGATTTTAAAACGATTTGATTTTAAAACAATTTTTACATTTTTTGTTGCATCATTTTTTTCCCCATTTAGGATTTTTTCCTTCATTTCCTTGAATAGCTATTTTCTCCTTTTAAAGTGATAATATGCAACTTTTTCATATTTTTAAATCTTTTCCTTGAGCCAGTCTGTGTTAATCTGACTCTTTACAGAGTTAATGAAAAGTCACTTAGCCCCATCTGGTGGTTAGATCCAGAATACCACGATTGCAAGATCTCCGTCGCCGTCACGGTACCCAGGAAGTCACGTGTCTCGCGAGGGTTAGGCTAACCCAAAGTGGCTAGCTGTTATGCTAGCGCTGGAGTGTTTTTAGCTCATGATTCCTGATTTTTTCCATCTCTCCCTGCTTGAACACAGCTGATTTCTTTGAATGAGTAAATAACCGCTCCTGTAGAAAGCTATGAAGGCTGAGGAGACATTTCAACAGGGAGATTTAGGCGTTTAGAAGCTGAAACAATATGCTAACTTGTGTAATGCAGTGATTTAAAACGGACACCAGAGGGAGCCCAAAACAAGCAAAACTGCATATTATCACTTTAAATCCATTTAGTTTCCATTAATTGAGGTATGTAAACAATTTAATGAAATATATTTTATTTTTGTGAAACCACAAATAACACCAACACGTCCAAATGATGTTTCATGGTGAGTTAGAAATAGAAACAAAACAACAACAAAGATGCTCCTTTGACAACTAAAGTGTAAAATATTTGCTTTATCAAAGAAATTAGAAAAATAAAATCCTCTTAATAGTACAAAAAGCTGACATCTGCAGGGGAAAAGTTCCTCTAGTGATCAGTTAAACTTCCTTTAACCTAAATCCTTTACAACCTTCACAGTTTTTGTACCAGCAGCTCTAGATTATTTCTTTTGAAAAATACAAGATCTCACCGAGTCAGCAACAATAAAATATATATATCCAAATTTAAATCCATCAAATAATATATATTTCCTCACAATTAAAGTAGTTTTAACAAATTCACTAACAGTAGCTCTAATAACACTGGTGGAAACGTTTTGAAATGACAGTTAAACTGATCAAATAAATGTAAACTAATTATTCCAGGGTATAGACGTGAACATCAGCAGTAAATGTTCCTACAGCCTCTCATCATCACTGCTGCCATCAGCCTCAGGACGGTAAACTTACAACTTCCTGTCTAAGAAGTTCTTACCTGGACTCCAGCGTCCGCATCACAGCAGAAAGTCCTGGTTGTTAACAGATCATATGGACGGAAATCCTTTTCCCTTTCGGAGCTGTGTAAAGTTTGAATCCTTCCTCAAATATTCACTGTTTGGAGCAACAGCTGACGGCTTCATCTCCTCGTACCCGCAGTGTTAACGGGTGATGAAGCTCTGACGCTCGTTCGTATCATTACATTTTACTTTTCTTCACGTAACAGGGAATACATCTTGGTCTTTTCAGTTCATGTTATTATAAAAACTAAAATATTTCCAGACGCCTGCCTTATACCTACTGAATGAATTTCGCGCTGTTGATCTACAAGCGGAAGCCATCTTGTTTCCGGCGGTCTGTCCGCTAAAATGTCCGGGCGGCATTTTATGTTTAAATAAATAAAAATAAATATAAATAATCGATTTTGAACACTTATGAATCGGAATCGATTTGGAGCATTTTACATCACGACCAATCGATTTTTAGTGAATCGGCACACCCCTAACTAAAAACACCTGAATCTCAAACCCCACCCTTTTCTGTTGCAGGTGATGAAGAGGAGCAGGTCCCAGAGAGCCTCAGGACTGTGCTGATTGGGAAGACCGGAAACGGGAAGACCGGAAACGGGAAGAGCTCATCGGGGAACACCATCTTAGGAAGAGACAGATTTACAGCCAGACCGAGTCAGCTGTCCGTCACCAAACGCTGTCAGAAGGAGCAAAGTGAGGTGGACGGCCGCGCCGTGGCCGTGGTGGACACTCCTGGTCTGTTTGACAGCAGCTTGTCTCTGGAGCAGGTCGACGAGGAGACGGTGAAGTGTATCAGCCTCCTGGCTCCAGGTCCACACGTCTTCCTGTTGGTGATGCAGATCGGCAGGTTCACCCCAGAAGAGCAGCAGACATTAAAACTCATAAAGGAGGGTTTTGGGAAACATTCTGATGAGTTCACCATTACTCTTTTCACAAGAGGAGACTTACTGAAACGTAATCAGCAGTCCATTGAGGACTACATTGAGAGGGAGTGTGATGACTCCTCTAAGAAGCTGATTGAGGACTGTGGGGGACGAGTCCATGTGTTTGATAACTATGATGTCCAGAACCGGACCCAGGTCCGTGAGCTGATAACAAAAATAGATGCTGTGGTGAAGGTCCATGGAGGAAGGTGTTACACCAGCGAGATGCTGCAAGAAGCAGAAACAGCAATACAGGAAGCCATGAAGAGATTCATGGAGGAGAAAGAAGAGGAGAGGAGAAGAAAGATCGATGAACTGGAAACAAGACTCCTCAAGGAAAAGGATGACATGGAACGACGAATGAGGGACGAAAGAGAAAAAAACGAGAGAGAGATGAAACAGAAAGACATCAAAATCAGGGAAATGTCTGCAAAAATTCAAAAGAAGCACGATGAAAAGAAAAAAGAACAAAAACGAAGACGAGAAGAAAAAGCCAAGTGGAAACTCCAGAGGAAGGTTTGGGAGGAAAAACTAGCTGCTGTAGAGAAAACCCAATCCGAATCAGAGGCGGAGCTGGAGCAGCGTCGAGCGTCCATCAAGAAGAAGCACGAGGCCTGGGAGAAGCTCCTAAAGGAGGAGGAGGAGAAACAAAAACGAGAGGATGAACAGAGGCAGGAGAAGGAGAAACAACTTCAAGAGGAGTATGATCAGGAAAGACGAGAATATGAAATAAAAAAACAGGAGGATCAAACGAGGAAAGAAAACGAGAACAAGAATTGAGAAGAACTGAAAGAGACCTTTAAGAAAACCATCGAAGATCTACGAGAAACTTACGAGAAGGAGGCCAGGAGGAAGGCTGAAGAATTCAACAAGTTTAAGGAGAAATACACCAAAGACTTAACAGTTCACCAGAAAGAACTGAAAGACAAAGAGCACAAGTACGATCTGCTGACGGCGCTGAAAGCCCACAACGACAAACAAAGTAGAGAAAAACATCAACGACAAATCACTGAGCTGGTGGCGTGTGTGACCAGAAAGAGAGAAAGCATCAGGAAGATCAGGGACATGCTGAGCAAACACGAGAAACAAACCAAGCTGGCCAAAAGTCAGGAGGAAACGGACAACCTGCAGACGGTTCATGAGCGAGAACTAAGGCTACGTTCACACTGCAGGTCTTAATGCTCAAATCTGATTTTTTAATCAAATCCGATTTTTTTGTCTGGCTGTTCACACTACAACTGAAATGCGACAGCAAACAGTCTCCAGTGTGAACGAATCACGGCCCCAAAGCGGCCCGCATGCGCAGACGATGACAAGACGTCACACATAACGTGCTCTCTCTGTTTACGGAAGTAAAATGGCTTTGGACTTGACCATGGCCCAATTACGGTAAGATATCTTTAAGGCTGAAATACACCGGAGACATCAGCGCTGCGCCACGTTGCGCTTGCACCGTTATTTTGATTAAAAATCATTTTAGTTCGTCAGATCACTCATCACACGGGGACCGCAACAGCGCTTCCCAGAAACGCGAGTCCACGCCACGGCGCTAAGTTCACTTGAACAGAATTGTCACCTAATATATTTCTAATCAAGTCCTAAACCTCACTTTCTGTCCACTGACTGCCTCCGTCTCCAGTATCAGCTCTACGTGTTGGAGCGTT
The DNA here is from genome assembly GCA_006937965.1 of Callopanchax toddi. Lineage (NCBI taxonomy): Eukaryota > Metazoa > Chordata > Actinopteri > Cyprinodontiformes > Nothobranchiidae > Callopanchax > Callopanchax toddi. The sequence continues at coordinate 300,795 of SSNR01000400.1, forward strand.
TCCCTCCGCCGGCGCATTTAGTGGTCTGTCTCCTGTCGGTCACGTACGAGGCGGATTCAATGCGACATGTCCGTTCAGACTGGAGTCGCTTCCAAAAACATCAGATACGTATCCGATTCAGAACCACATATGAAAGTGACCTGGGTCGGATTTGAAAAAATCAGATCTGTGCCTTTCAGACTGTCTTAAAAAATCAGATATGGGTCGCATGAGGGAAAAAAATCGGATTTGAAGCGCATTTGGCTGCAGTGTAAACGTAGCCTAAGTGACCTGATCCAGCAGCTTCTGACTGAAGTGGACTCGGAGTCTTCCTGCTCCGTTTCATAAAACAAACATCAACTCGTCCTCAGAGAAGCCGAACTTTGACCCTTCAGCTCCACGAACAGACGGTCTGTCCAGAAACTCATGATCCCAGCCGTTTCACTTCCACATGAACATTCTCACGTCTGTCATAAAAACCTGACCGCTGCTGACATGACAGTCAAACTCTCATTATGTAGAGTCGATCCAACTCGAACTCTTTCTCCGTTCAGACGATCCTGAGAGCTGAAGCTGTTTCTGCTCAGATTTCCGTCTCCTCAGTCAAACTTCCTGACTCAGCGCCAGTGTTGGGAGTAACTAGTTACAAAAGTAATTAGTTACAGTAATATATCCCTTTTTTGAGTAACTAGTAATATATTACAGTACTCTTTTAAAGTAAAGCAGTAAATTACTACACTGTCAGCAATAAAGGACATAATTGTACCTTTTTTGTCACTGGGGTGGTACCCTCAAAAGTACAGTTTTGTACCTTTAACTGCAGGGTTGTATCCTAAGGGGAACAAATATGTACCCTAAAGGGTACAAAATGGTACAATTTTGTACCTTAACTGGGGATACACATGTTTACCTTTGTAGTTTGTACCTTTTACTAGTCAAACCTGTACCGTAGGGTACAAATTTGTACCTCTTAGGATACAACCCTGCAGTTAAAGGTACAAAACTGTACTTTTGAGGGTACCACCCCAGTGACAAAAAAGGTACAATTCTTGTCCTTTCCTTTTCAGTTTTTCTTCTTCTACTGTTCATTTAGTTGTTTTGTTTATTCACTAACATTAAACCATGAACACAAAGCTGAACATCATTTCCTGAGTGAGAGACCTGCTCCGTTACAAACAGCCACGTTCAAATTTAACCAAAAAACAAGTTTAATTCCAACAATATCAATAACTGATAGAACGAGACCCAGACAACCTACTCTGGGTCCCACCACTAGAGGGCGTAGGTCTCCTTTGTTCTGGGTCTGATGTCTTGTTTAGTTTCAGTCAAACTGTAAAACCTGAGATGTTTTGTTCTTCTGAATGTTGTTAAATCCTAACAAGCTGGTTTGGTTGGAATGACCTCGTCCTCCTCCTCATCATCGACAGCTAAACTACTTCCTGTTGTCTCACTGGACTCAGGTGGAGACGAGGATTTCAGAGCAGCTTTTCTGAGTTTAGAACCTGAGAGGAACGCTTGAGAGGGACGTTTGGTTTCCCTCACCACGTGACCTTAGAGGGGTGGTGACAGTAGCTGCTGTCTCCTCTCCTCTCCTCTGATTGGTTAATAATGTTTTACTGTTTTTTACCCAATATTAAAATGAGTTTGGGTTTGAAGTGGCGTCTATCAGTTATTTATCTACACCCACTGGTGACATCACTCAAAGTGGGTGGAGTCTCTAGAAACAGGAAGTTGTCCTCTGACTGGATCAGTGCTCATGTCTAGTCAGATCAGGAGAGACGCTGCTGCAGATCGGTGACAAAACAGCAGCTGGTTTTTAAACAAGTTGTTCAAGAAGACAAAGGTACTCCCCCAGAGCGGGAATCAAACCGACAACCTTCAGGCTGAAACACAAACGCACCAGGACCGATCTGGTTCTCCTGCATTCTGAGGTTTTTCTCTAGATGATGTCATCATGTCGCATAAACCTGGTCACATGATCAGAGACTGAATAGAAAGTGAGTTGGTTCTGATCAACGTCCGAGTCACTTTAACTTCATCAGGTTGTCATGGATACTTGAAGGCTTTTTTCTTCCTGCAGCTGAAGTTTTCATCAGGATTCAAAATGGCCGCTTCATATTCTGGTGAGTCAGGTTAGACTTTATAATAATTATTATTATTTATACAGGCGATGATGTCTGTGCTGTTAAATGACTGAACCAAATGCTGTTCAGCCAGGTTACAGAGTAAGATAATAGTACTATTAAAATACTACATGGTACTGGTGTGTGTTTCTATTCCTGTATACATCCTTTAGGTTGAAGTACTAGAGCTAACCTGTAACAGAGGACACTCCCATTCTGAATGAGTTTGTATTTACGGTAAAACAAACTCTGACAGTAACCAGGTGGTTCTAAATGAATCCAGAACATCTGGTTTAGGTGTGTTCAGACTGCAGAGGCCACCTGATCTGGTACTTAGGCTTAACTCCATGTTTTGTTGTTTAATGAATAAATGTGTGTATTAGTTATCTTTTGTCTCATCTGTGACTAAATCTATGTACATCTATAATACTGTTATTACTTCTAATCTCATTCTATGTGTCCAAGCAGCAAACGTAGAGTTTCCATGATGAAAACAGATTCATATATTCTATTTGTAGATGTGTGTGAACCTCTGACTCACTGCCTGCTGTCACATGGTCGTTTTTAGATTGAAGTTTTGGCATATCTTCATTTATGAAGCCGTTACTGGACTTCTCTTACGTCTCCATGTCTCCAGATTAGCATGATGGCGCAGTTGTTAGCACTGTTGCCTCGCAGCAAGAAGGCTGCAGGTTAGAATCCCAGCTGTGGCCTTTCTGCGTGGAGTTAGCATGTCCTCCCCATGCAGACGTGGGTTCTCTAGGTTCTTCAGTTCCCCCACAGATCACAACATGCCTGATAGGTTAAAATCCAGGACTCCCGGAAAAGAGACTCTGAATCTCAACGGGCCATTTCCTGGTTAAATGAAGGTTAATAGAAAATAAATAATCCAGACGTACATTAAACAGAACACTTCTGGAGATTAGAACCTCAGATCAGCTGTTTTCTATTTACTCAAAGAACCAAAGTAAGAACTGAACTGGAGAAGAATACATTTAAATGATCTCCTCGTGGATCACCCTAGAGCGGGTGAGCGAGTCTGACTAAATACTTTAAACCAACAGCTGGAAGGCTGAGCTTGACTCGTCTGGCTGTTGATGTTTGTGTTTTTGTTTTATTGAGGGGATTCGTTGTTGGTGTTTTATGATATTTTGGACATTTTTTAATGATAGTGAGTTTTTATTGATTGACTTTAGATTTGATTTCGTTGTGTTTTGATGTATTTTATTGTGTATCTGTGAATGTGTCTGAAACACGTCTAGCTGCTGATCTCGGCCTCGACACTCTGGAAAAAAGAGCCTCTGAATCTCAATGAGGCTGGTCCTGAAAATCCTCAGGAATTAATTTATAGAGTGTAGATTTGAGTTGTTATAGATCATATTATATAAACTGAAATCAGAAGGCTGTAGAGGGAGCTGTTAACTTTAGCTTCTTTGTTTGTTGTCTCCTTATTTTCAGTGTCAGAGCTGAGGATTGTCCTGCTGGGGGGGTGCTGCTTTCACAGGAGTTCAGTTGGGGACAACATCCTGGGGAAGAAAGTTTTTAGAAATGCCCTGAAGTCCTGTATGAGACACAGTGCGACACTGGGAGTAACAAAAGCAATAGTCATCAACACTCCAGATCTGGATTTCCCCACCGAGGACAAACTGACAGAGTTTCTAAATGAGTGTGTTAGATATTCAGCTCCTGGACCTCATGTGTTCCTGTTGGTTCTACAGCCTGGAGACTTCACCGAGGAAGACCAGAACTGTCTCTACAAAGTTCTGGAAGGTTTCAGTGACCAGTCATTTGATCATTCACTGATACTGATTATGAAACTCGAACAGCAAAGTCCAAGTCTGATAGCAAAATACATGGAAAATCCTCCAGTGAAGGACCTGATCAGAAAATGTAAACATAGATATTTAATGATGGAAGATTCTAAACATCCAGACCTGCTGAATCGCTGTGGTCTGATGGTGACAGAGAACACTGTGAAAAACATAAGAGGAATGAAAAGGAGCTCCTACCAGCTGATTACCAGAGCCAGGAACCAACAAGTTCTACTGCAGATCATCTCAAGGGTCATGGTAAGAAACAGCTGATTGGTTAAAACTACACACGTTTTATATATATTTAAAGAGATGAAATCCAAAAGTTAAGATGAAAACTAATCAGTGTAATGGTTACATGTCTCAGTAATATTGGGCAAATCTCTACAATCAAATTCAGGTGAGACTCTGCCCAGCGTACGCAGATCCCTCCTCATTTTGGCCGCATCAGATTTCAGTGGTAAATGTCCTGTAGCTCCTTCTGATGATGAACACTCCCCAAAGCTCTGCACAACACGAGCAGTCATTCACACTCTGGTGGTGATGAACTACGCTGTAGCCTCAGCTGCCCTCGGGCACACTGACAGAGGGGGATGCCATCACCAGGTCCCTCAGACCTCCACCAGGTCCCTCAGACCTCCACCAGGTCCCTCTGATCACCACCAGGTCCCTCTAACCTCCACCAGGTCCCTCTGATCACCACCAGGTCCCTCAGACCTCCACCAGGTCCCTCTGACCTCCACCAGGTCCCTCAGACCTCCACCAGGTCCCTCTGACCTCCACCAGGTCCCTCAGACCTCCACCAGGTCCCTCAGACCTCCACCAGGTCCCTCTGACCTCCACCAGTAGACGAGGTGGGTGAAGTGTCTCCAAGGACACAACGACAAAGTAACCCAGTTGGAGCTGGGATTGAACTGGCGACCCTCTGGTTCCCAGACCGGCCAGAACTGAGCTACACACCACCCCATGTTCAGATGAACTGATTGAGTCCAACCAAACATGAGATTTAAAAATAAGACTTTGGTCTGAACACGAGTTTTGCAAGTAAAAATAAACAAGACAAAAACACTTTGACAAGTCAAGTCTGTAGCAACAGGAACCATCATGGAGCACCTTGTGGCTCAGGGACCATAAAGGGGGACGGACAGCACTGTGTCTGGTTTGTCCATAGATATCATATATATCACTAGATACCTTACCCGTGCTGTTTGTCTATGGACCCTGACGTAGCTACATCGGCGGCCATCTTGTGACAGCGAGCTGCCCCCTTTCTTAACACTGGTGTCAATGGAGCATGTACTAATAAATACCTCTAACTTGATCAATTTGTAACTGATTTTCAAACGGTTTGCGTTTTTATAAACGTCAGAGACGTGGCTGTGAGTATATATCAAAATATAAAGATAATGGTCGGGAAATTCGTAAATTGTAAAAGTATCAAATCTCAAGTCTATACATAATAAGGTTTGTAAGAAAGTAACCCGTTTGTAAATCTGTTCATTTTTAATCGAGTTCTGAGTGTTTTTAGTTATGCTGATCGCTCAGCTTCCATCTGCTGCCATAGAGAGCAGAACGTCAGCTGTATGAAGCAAGATGGCCGCCGTGTAGCTACGCTGTTGAACCCCGGATGATTCATCTAGCCTTTATATATGATATCTATGGGTTTGTCTATCGACACAGCCCAAAGGGAGGAGCTGAATTGGATAGTCTGTCTGTCTGTCTGCTCACAACATCTAAACAAACATCTAAAACGCCAGAGAGGCAGCTGGTAAGACCAACTCTTGAAGACATGATGGACATTTCTGCTGAGGAGAACCTTCAGAAGGTTCTCTGAACCACAGAGCTGACTGGCACGGCCCAAAATGTTCGTTCTAGAATAGTTTCTACTTGATGAAAAACTGTTAATGGGTGTTCAGTACTTATCATTAAATAATGATTCACAGTGCATTGATTTCACATTGTGTAGTTCTGAGTTATATTGAAGTTGTTTATTGTTTTAGAGAGGTTTTTATTACTGCTAGTATTGCCTCAACATATTGTGAAAGAGTATGATTCACATTAACAATAATGATGATATTTGTATGTGTGTATAAGTATATATGTATGTATGTATATGTGTGGGTATATATATGTATGTAAGGTATAAATTTTATTTCAAAATCAAGATGGTGGATTTATGGAACAAATTGAGTGAAGATTTGAAAAAATATGTAAAAATAAATCAATTTAAGAAAAGCTACAAAAATGTTTATTGGATATTTATGTTGATGAGCTGGGTTAAAGAGGGTAATACAGGAAGTGGATTGTTAGGCATGTTTTACTTGTTACTTAGTATAATTATTATATATTTTTTATTCTCTCACTTTATTTTCATTTTTACATATTATTTATATACATTTTTATTTTTTTTATTTTGGGATTTAATATGAGAAGTTGATAAGAATAAGTGAGAAGGGGGTAGAAATGTATAAGTTTAACTTCTAACTATTCCTTTTTTGTTTCTCTTATGAAAAACAACAACAAAAACCCAATAATGATGATATTTGTAGTTTATTCAAATTCTAAAACAATGTATTTTGCTGTTTTTCACCTGCTAAAGGCTACAAAAGTCCTTACACCTTTCTACAAACTGGAAAATAACTGGTGAGAAGGAACGACTGCCTTGTTACTGAGTGTAACCCTGTTCTGGCTGGGAGGTGTTTGTCCCGTTCATGTGGGGAGAGCACAGACTAAATCACTTAGTGACACACAAGCTGCTGATTATAAAAACTAAATCAACTTTCAGTTCACCTTTCGTTTTGTCTTGGACCACGCCTGGTTGTTTGTGACGTGTTTTTCTTTTAAATTTACTGAATAACTTCAGTTTCACTTTAATCGTCCCAGACCGCAGAACAAACTTCATCAGGTGGGTAAACTTTATGAAACACTATTATATAACACATTAAATGTCATTATGATTTAAATAAATGCTGACTGAATAGAAAAATAATGTCATGTCTCTACTTTAAAAATGAAAAAGATCAAACTAATTCAAAGTTTCCTCTTAATTTTGGAGATTTTTGCAGAAAAAAGTAAATTTCACCCGTCTTTAATTTTAAGGTTTTAATTAATACAACAATAAAATTGTCTCATGAGGTAAAAAAAAAAAGTTCTCATGAGGTATTAAAGTATAGAATACATTCAAACTGCATGGTTACGCTTCTCTTTATGTTCCCTAGTTATTCAAACCATAAATTCCAGTCTGAACCAGATCTACTGGTTCCAGTCTGCTGCATCGAGGCTGTTTATTAGACTTCCATGATTAATGTTGTCATTAGTCTCCTATAAAAACCAGTTGAAGACATTTTTATTCATAAGTGTTTTTACTTAAGATGCATTTAAAATGTTTTTATCTTTACCTGTTCATTGGTCTTGTTTTGCTGGTTTTCTTAGTCCAGCTGATCGCTCCTTCCAGTCTGTTGCACCTTGACTTTGGAATGAACTTCCTTTAGTTTGACGCTGTGTTCTCCTAAAACTGAAGCGCTAACAGCTGTTTCTGTCCTTCTCTCACTTCCTGGATGTTCTGCTGTAAAACGCTCCAGCAGCGTTAATGGAGGATCCAAGCAGTGAGGAAGTGAGGCGCTTCAGGAGACAGACAGCCGGATTGTCCAATCGTATCGTTCGGTCCGAACGTTAGGATTGGCTGACGCTCTTAGAGAACTGCGGGACAACCACCTTATTGATTTCTTTCAGGGTTTTTTTAATCTCCACAATAAATTTATAGCTGTACTATGTTAGAATGTTGTTGAGAGACATGAAAACATGTTAAAGCCACATTGTTTACCCAGCTGCTGAGTGCAGCTTTAACCGCACCCTGAAGGTGACTCATGTTTAAATGCTTTTGTTGCATTGTTAGTTACCACTTAAACACACACACACACACACACACATTTTCCTATTATTTCTATTTTCATACGGATATGTGAATCACACATTTAAAGGCTAAATCAGAAGCTTTCATTTTTAAGCATAAATCAAATATCTGTCATTTACACATTACACTTATGTTAATTATTCAGACTCTATTATCCAGAGCAACTTTCATGGTATACAAACCCATTAAGCATGTTGTGGTCTCTGAGAGGAAATCCATAAATGCATGAAGAGAACATACTAACTCACACAGAAAGCCCACAACTGGGAATTGAACCTGTGACCTTCTTGCTGCAAGGCAACAGTGCTAACTGCACCACTATGCAACCAGTTTCAGCCATAGTTTACTCCAAGTTAATTAGCTCAACCAACAACAGCAAAATACGTATTTGATTAACCACCTATGATGATTTAAGTAATCACTTCACACAGGGCCGTACTAGTTTGAACTTTTGAGAGAAATACATTTAAAGGTAATAGATCTAACACTTAGTGCTTGATTGTTTCTGAAATTATCCATGGCCGCTGTTCTTATGCACATACATAGGTTTTACTTACAATCCAAATAATAATTATATCTGTTTATAACTCAACTATGTTTTAATGATACTTTTCAGATTTATAAAACCCAGAAGACTCATCAACGTCTTTTCAGGTTAACTGGCACCATGTCCTTCTCATCCCGTGAGTTCTTCACCTGACTGATTGAGTGACTACACTGTCCTATATCCTAATGTAGCCCATGCCTTCAGGACATGGGATGGGGGAGGAGGAGGATGGGGACATTTTAACTGTCAGGACTGTGGAATGTGATTTCTATGTACTCTGACATAAGGTGTTACAGGAAGAGGATGTGTGGTGTTTTTCCCACAATTGAATTATTTACTGATTCCATTTAAAGGGACAGGTGTTAAGATTTTAAATAAAAAAAGAGTGAGGCCACCCATGTATCATTCCATCATCTAGAACAGGCTGTGAGCTGTAAAATGTTCTGCAATTCAGGATCGAATTTCCCGCGCTGTCCTACGGATGTGACGTCAACTGACGCTGCTGCGCGTTCTGGAAACCTTCAAATATACGTAATAATAAATGTGTATCCCGTAGGTGGCAGTATTGCACCGTTGTGTTGCGTGCCATGGCCAACATACTGCGTCTGGATCTGTTGTTTTTCTCATAAAACTGGCGATATTTGGGCAGCGTTCATGAAGCTGACAACGGTGCAGTACTGCCACCTACTGGATATACATTTCTTATTATTTTTGAAGCTTTCCAGAAAGTGTCAGTTGACGTCACATCCATTGGACAGTGCGGGAAATTCGGTCACGCATGATTATTTTTGTTTAGAATCTTGACCCTAGTCCCTTTAAATTAATCTTAGTATTGCCTTCATAAACAGCTCTGATGCCCTAAAAAAATCTTTATAAAGATTTAAAACTTAATCCTAAAAGTCAGTCTGATTTAGTAATTGGTTAATGTTCATGTAGATTTTAGATTAGACGGACAGATAAAATAAATGATGTACTATTGGATAAAATGCGTTGTTCTTTCAGGCCAAACTACCGGTACTCAGTCTACAGGTGACAAGCTTGTTGACAAGGTAAGACCATCTCAGCTTGTGTTGCTCTTCCTTTTTGTGTCTGATTTGTAATAACAGTCATGCACCTTGTTACTACATACACGGACTGCAATTTATCATGTTTTTATTTTGGTTCATGACCAACAGCCTGGCTGCATCAAGTTTGTTTCAGTAGTTTTGAAATACATTATGTAGCAAACACAAAAATATATTTTTTAAAAATATGTTGGTCTAACTGAAAGTCACTCGAACCAGCTGTCCATAGTCAAAGGTCTGAACCCCTAGGCCTGGTGGGTCTTACCCTGCAGGAGACCATGAGGTTTTTTTTATTAAGCTGGTGAAGAGGATCCGAGTCTAGAACTGTTCATCCTGACGCCTCACACTTCATCTGAAAGGCCTCACCTCATAGCCGAGGAGAGGTCCAGGTACCTGAGCCAAACTCAATAAGAGCAGATCTCCTCCATGATTCTGGCTCTTGAAAAACAACTTGGTAAATTTTAGTAGCTTGGAAAATAAACAGCTCCAAGGGTGATGTTTTATCAAAAAAGATAGTTATGGCAACCTCCAAAAGTTGATGTTGTAACATTAAACCTCTAACCATTATACATCCATTAAAGCTGCTATCTCAAAATAGAAAAACAAGCTAGGTTTAGCTAGCGAGTTTACACTGGCTGTGTCTGGATTCAGGGGTAGGATGCTTGTGAGAATGCATTTCGAGGCTGATGACGTCACAGCGATGCGACGAGTGCTGTCCGAATTCGAAGGATACTCATTCATGCGTCCTGTGTCACTACACGATTCGTACCAGAAACAGGATTGGTTCTGCACATGTGCGAAAAGCATCTACTTCCGATGAAGCTTTTTACGGTAGTTACAGCTCAGAGTATCTGTTAAGGGTCACTGGTTTGATCCCCAGTTCCAGCTGGGTTAGACTGTCGTCGTGTCCTTGGGCAAGACACTTCACCCACCTTGCCTACTGGTGGTGGTCAGAGGGACTTGGAGGCGCCAGTGCATGGCATCCCTGCCTCAGTCAGTGTGCTCGAGGGCTGCTGTGTGTCACGGTTTCCCCTCCTTCTGACCGCTCCTCCCGCTAAGACTCCATTTCCCATCATCCCTCTGGCTTCACCTCCTCTATAAATGACCCTTCACCCCACACCTCTGTGCTCAGTCATCGATTCATTCATTCATGCTACGAGCTTCATCCAAACCTACCAGTAAGTCAGTTTTACTACTTACTTATCGGAGTAGTCCCGCGGCCTCGCTTCCATCGAGAACCGCACGGCTGCTCCGAGATTAACTGCGTGTACGCGAACACTCAATGCTAATTACTGCCGCGTTTGAGCCGCACACACGCTACACTCAAACTCACAGAGGTTTCAGCCGATCCGTTCTGACAGGATGACTGAGCCCGTAACCGACCCTGCTGAGTTTGAGCGGATGCGTTCTGAGCTGACCCACCTGCGTTCTGTAGTGGATCGCCAGAACCTCCGGATCGAGTCGCTGAACAACACTGTGCTCCAGCTCACAGCGTCCGTCACCGCTCTCCAGCGGCACCAAACGGTTTCAGCTCTGGAACCCCACATCCACCTTCCGGACCACTGGAACGGGATCGACGGCCGCCCCGATGGGTTATTAGCCTCGCTGGACATGTTGTTCGAGTGTCAGCCGACCAAGTACACCTCAGCCTGCTCCCGTGTAGCTCTGTTAACATCGCTGCTAACCGGCCGAGCTCAGGAGTGGGCTGCGGCTCTGTACAATAACAAATCCCCTGCCTGCAATGATTATCCGGCGTTCGTCAAGGAGCTGAAGAAAACGTTCGTCCCTCCCAGCAGCGAGATCGGAGCCGAGTCCCAGCTGCTCAGACTCCGCCAACGGGCCCGTCCGGTGTGCCAGTACGTGGCGGAGTTCCGGACCCTAGTCGCTAAGCTAAAGTGGGAGGACGCGGCTCTGAAGTCCGTGTTCGTCGAGGGACTGGCCGATTATATCAGGGATGAGATGGTGGGCCGCGAGCTCCCCAACACTCTGGATGCTGTAGCGGACCTGGCCCTACAGATCGACCGACGTGTCCTCACTCGCCCCCGCTCCCCAAGAGCCCCTCACCCCGCTGCTCCGGCGGCTCGACCGGTCTCTCCCGGCGCGGTCACGCCCCTCGCCTCTAAAGAGGAACCCATGCAACTGGGTCACCTGACCCCAGAGGAACGGCAGCGCAGATGGAGAGAGGGACGGTGCGCCTACTGCGGTTCTTCAGAACATCGCCGCCCTCAGTGCCCACTGCGGCCACCGTCGGGAAACGACGAGACCCGGTAAACGTCGGGGGTGTTTTACCGGGTGCTGCCACTTCCCCCTCAAACCGTTTCCTCCTCAATGTAACCCTCCTATTGGACCAGGGGTCAACTGAACTTGAAGCTCTGTTGGACACAGGAGCAGCCGACAACTTCATAGACCAGAACCTGGTCAACCGTCTCCAGATCCCCCGGTGTAAACTGGACTGTTCGGTTCCGGTCACCTCAGTGGACGGCCACCCCCTTCATCCTTTCCCAGTCCAACATCAGACCCAACCTATCCAGATGAGAGTGGGGGACCACCACGAAACCATTCAGTTCCTCATCATTTCTGCTCCCTCCACGCCGCTCATCCTGGGTCACCGGTGGTTCTGCCTCCATGACCCGCACATCTCCTGGTCCACCAACCGTCTAGTTCACTGGGGCCCCACGTGCCATCACCACCTCTCCTGCTCCCCCAGCAAAACCACCATAACACCCGACCTTCCTCAGACCCCTCTGGAGGGCGTCCCTGCTCCCTATCAGGACCTAGTTTGGGTCTTTAACAAAGAGCAGGCCTCTACCCTGCCTCCTCACCGCCCCTACGACATGGAGATCCAACTCCAACCGGGTACCATGCCTCCGCGTGGCCGCCTGTTCTCCCTGTCTCCCGCTGAGACCCGCTCCATGGACGAGTACGTCTCAGAGGCGCTCCAGCAGGGTTTCATCCGTCCGTCCACCTCCCCAGGGGCTGCCGGTTTCTTCTTTGTCAAAAAGAAAGATGGGGGCCTACGGCCCTGCATAGACTACCGGGGCCTGAACAAGATCACCATCAGAGACCGTCACCCCCTGCCGCTCATGTCCACTGCCCTCGACTCCCTCTCTCAGGCCCGCATCTACACTAAACTCAACCTGAGGAGCGCCTACAACCTGGTGCGCGTTAAGAAAGGGGACGAGTGGAAGACCGCCTTCATCACCCCTACAGGGCACTGGGAGTACCTCGTCATGCCCTTCGGCCTGTGTAACAGCCCCGCCGTGTTCCAACGTCTCATCAACGACGTGTTAAGAGACATGTTGGGCCGGTGGGTGTTCGCCTACCTCGACGACATCCTGATCTACTCCCGATCAGAGGCCGAACACGTCCACCACGTCCGGGCTGTGCTCTCCAGGCTCCTGGAGAACCACCTCTTCTGCAAACTGGAAAAGTGCTCCTTCCACCAGACCTCCGTGGCCTTCCTAGGCTTCATCATTTCGTCCGAGGGCCTCTCTATGGACCCCCAAAAGGTCCGCGCCGTCGCAGATTGGCCTCACCCCACCAGTCTCAAGCAGCTCCAAAGCTTCCTGGGGTTTGCCAATTTCTACCGCTGCTTCATTAAGGACTACAGCTCCATAGTCGCTCCGCTCACCTCTCTAACCAAACCAACCAATCAGCCCCGTCCGTTCTGTCTTCCCCCTACCGCCAACCAAGCCTTCCGAGACCTCATTGGACGGTTTACCTCAGCACCCATACTGCTCCACCCAGACCCCATGAGACCCTTTGTGGTGGAGGTCGACGCCTCCGACGTAGGCGCCGGCGCCATCTTGTCTCAACGGGGTCCCGACCAAAAACTCCATCCCTGCAGCTACTTCTCCCGCAAGTTCTCCCCCACTCAACAGAAGTACGGTGTGGGAGACCATGAGCTCCTAGCCATTAAGTGGGCTCTCAAGGAGTGGAGACAGTGGTTGTTGGGGACGGTGGAACCATTTACCATCTGGACAGACCACCAAAACCTCATCCACATCCAGTCCGCTAAACAGCTCAACCCTCGCCAGGCCCGCTGGGCCCTCTTCTTTGAACCCTACAACTTCCTGCTCTCCTACCGACCCGGTTCCAAGAACCACAAGGCTGACGCTCTGTCCCGTCAATTCACTCACTCCGCTCCCTCTCAAGACCCCAGTCCCATCCTGCCGTCCCAACGGTTCCTGGCCCCTCTGCACTGGCCCTTGGAAGACTCTATCAGAGCAGCGCTCCCCAATGACCCAGCTCCTCCAGAAACTCCCAAGAACCGTCTCTACGTCCCCACAGGCGGTCGCCAGGAAGCCCTCACGTGGGCCCACTCCTCACCTTTGTCCGGCCACGCGGGCTTTGCCAGGACCCTCAAACTCCTCCAGTGGGCCCTCTGGTGGCCGCAAATGGCGAAGGATGTAAAGGAGTACACCTCGGCTTGCGACGTCTGCGCTCGCTCCAAGTCTCTCAACCAGCCTGCCTCTGGGTCCCTTCAGCCCCTGGATTTCGTCACCGGCCTCCCAGTCGTGGACAGTCTGGACACCATACTCACTATCACAGACCGCTTCTCCAAAGCCGTCCACCTGGTGGCCCTCGCTGGTCTCCCCACGGCCAAGCGCACTGCGGAACTCCTCCTGGAGCATGTGGTGCGCCTGCATGGCTTCCCCACAGATGTAGTGTCCGACCGAGGCCCCCAGTTCACCGCCCGGTTCTGGAAGGCGTTCTGTCGTCTGGTGGGTGCTACGTCCAGTCTCTCGTCCGGCTACCACCCTCAGACCAACGGCCAGACTGAGAGGGCCAATCAGCAGCTAGGACGTTACCTCCGCTGCTTTGTCTCCACCCAGCCGTCGCTCTGGCCCAAATACCTCCTGTGGGCGGAGCTCTCCCACAACATACATGTCTCCTCTGCCACCAGCCTGTCTCCGTTCGAGGTGTGCTACGGCTACCAGCCGCCCATCTTCGGTCACCAGGAACCGGAGGTGGAAGTTCCCGCTGCCCAGAACATGGTCCGTCGGTGTCGGCTGGCCTGGGTCAAAGCTCGTGCTGCTATCGCTTGGGCTCAGTCAAAGTACGTCCGCCAGCATCGCCGCCGTCACCGGCCCGGTCCCTCGTTCCAGCCCGGCGACAAGGTCTGGCTCTCCACCTCCAACCTGCGCCTCCGGACCGAGTCCAGGAAGCTCACCCCTCGCTTTATCGGTCCTTATGTCATCGACCACTCCATCAACCCTGTCGCCTACCGTCTTCGTCTTCCTTCGACTCTCAAGATCCATCCTGTCTTTCATGTCTCTCAGCTCAAGCCCTACGTCTCCTCGCCCCTGGTGCCCTCTCTCTCTCCTCCGCCTCCTCGCTTCGTCGACGGCGACCGGGTCTACACTGTTCGGCGCATCCTGGACGCCCGTCGTCGAGGTCGTGGGTGGCAGTACCTCGTGGACTGGGAGGGCTACGGCCCTGAGGAACGCTCCTGGGAACCCGCTCGCTCCATTCTGGATCCAACCCTCATCTCTGACTTCCGTGCCCGTCAGTCTAGGGCTTCTGGAGCCGCCCCTGGAGGGGGGGGGGGGGTACTGTCACGGTTTCCCCTCCTTCTGACCGCTCCTCCCGCTAAGACTCCATTTCTCATCATCCCTCTGGCTTCACCTCCTCTATAAATGACCCTTCACCCCACACCTCTGTGCTCAGTCATCGATTCATTCATTCATGCTACGAGCTTCATCTAAACCTACCAGGCTTCCGAGCTTCATCCTCAGCCTACCAGTAAGTCAGTTTTACTACTTACTTATCGGAGTAGTCCCGCAGCCTCGCTTCCATCGAGAACCGCACGGCTGCTCCGAGATTAACTGCGTGTACGCGAACGCTCAGCGCTAATTACTGCCGCGTTTGAGCCACACACACGCTACACTCAAACTCACAGAGGTTTCAGCCGATCCGTTCTGACACTGTGACTACAATGCAGTTTATCAGTGTTCAGCACTCTAGAAAAGCACTCTATAAATATAGGCCATTTACCATTTGTTGGATTCTACTGATTCATCAGATTCACAACAGTAGCAGAAAAAAACAGAGAGCATTACTGTTTTAAATCTACACTTGGCGATGTAAACAAACTACGTATCGCTAGCTAAACACGTCTCAGTGCTCTCACCCCTCCCGTCGGGTATAATCTGTAGGCCAGCCTTTCCCCGACATGGGACCATGCATTGCCACGGTAACTGTACAAAACAGAACTCCAGCTGTAGAAACATTCCCCCAGGTTTTTCCTCTTTCTACCCCTGCTGAAAAAACCAGCATAGACCAGCATATGCTGGTTCCAGCATATGTTGTGTTTTGGTGCTGGTATGCTGGTCCATAGTGATCCATTAGTTCAACCAGCATAGACCAGCATTGACCAGCATTGAATCATATTGGTCTACCAGCTAAACCAGCACCAAACCAGCATAGACCAGCATTGACCAGCATATAAATCAAGACCATCATGATTTGTTTGCTGGTCTTTGCTGGTCAATGCTGGTCTATGCTAGTTTGTTGCTGGTCTATGCTGGTTTGGTGCTGGTCTATGCTGGTTTGGTGCTGGTCTATGCTGGTTGAACTAATGGATTACTATGGACCAGCATACCAGCACCAAAACACAACATATGCTGGAACCAGCATATGCTGGTCTATGCTGGTTTTTTCAGCAGGGACCTCCAAACGTTTTTAGTTTTCTGCTAGCTGAAAATGTCTTTTTCTTTTTGAGACTCTGGTATTTTTTCCTAAAATGGAAGCGCTAACAGCCAGCTGTTTTTGGGTTCCTCTCACTTCCGAGATGTTCTGCTGTAAAATGCGCCCGTGCGGATTAATGGAGGGTCCAAGCAGTGAGGAAGTGAGGCAGACAGACAGCCGGATTGTCTGAAGTTTTTAGAGAACTGCGGGACAACAACTTTATTAATTTCTTTTTTTTAATTGCCACAATATATTTATAGCTGTACTATGTTAGGATGTTGTTGAGACATAAAAAAGCTTCTTAAGCTACATTTGCTGTAGCACCTTTAAGAACCACACAATAGGATTTTGGCCATATGTACCGCTTTTTCCCAATTGTTCATCATCAGCCCAAAAATCAACGATGGGCAATTTATTCACTCAGGTGACATGTTGACATTTTTGCAGGTGGAGCAATGTAAACACACTCAGATGGATTTTCCAAACAATTTATATTTATTTACACGTCATCACTCCCCTCTTGGCTCCCCAGCTTTGGAACTCACTTCCTCCAAATCCTCAACTGTTCATACTGGCTTACTCTCTTTAAATAAACAAACTCTCTGTTTCTGTCATGACCAAGAGCCTGTAATGATGTTTTTGTCACAACTTTTATCATTTCTCTATTTTTGTTGGTAAGTTTTGCCATGTATCTTGTAAGGTGACATTGGGTTCTGAAAGGCACCCATAAATATAATAAATGTCATTAATATTAACAACACAATTTCCCTTTTGTATTGCCTCTGATGGTTCCAAGAGGCTGAGAAAAAAGGTCTCTCCCATCTGTGGCCCAAACAGGCATTACAAAAAAAAGAAAATGAGCCACTTGTCAAAACACTTTTTTCAATCTGCTTCTCAGAAAGTTTTCAGTCTTTTTTATGTTCACTTTAGTGGAGACAGGAGAGAAAATATACTTGGAAATACTGGAATCAGATCAGAGTTTTCTTTATTTTAGGATCCAACAAACAACAGAAACTGCTTCTCTCTCAGAAGTGAGAAACAGTCATCTTAGAATGACTTTGTTTCTCCAAAAAACAATTTGAATACAGTTAAGAGAAAAACACATTTGGTCAGACTTAGAAAAAGGAACGGTCTTGATTTGTTTCTTTTTTATTGTTTTCAGTCTAAATTCAGGGCTTCCATGTTGGTTCAGTTGGTAAAATCATTTTTTTCTCTCTGTTTGGATTTAAGCGTGGAAACTACCCAAAACCAGGAGACCTGTTTCAGGTTTACCGTGGCTTCTTTAACCACTGGGGTGTGTATGTTGGTGGAGGCAATGCCGTCCACTTTGTAACTGATGGTATTGGTAAGTCTGCTACACACAGTATAATACATATGTTGATGCTGTGACAGGCCACTAAGAAGCTACACTCACACCCCGGTGAGAATGTAGGGTCTTCTGTCCATATGTAAACGTTATGGCGCCTTGTGGCTCTATGTACCTGTATTTGCCTGCAGGTCTTAGTTCAGAGCTCAGTTAGAGTAAAGCATGTAGGTGAAACTTCAGTGTTGTCTAGCCCATGTCAAATATTTGCCCATTATACCTTAACATAACCCATATGGGGCCCAGATAGGCATGTTTTCAGGGTCTGACTTGATTTTTCCATGTGTGACCCCTATATTTTTGACCAGGTGGCCCCTACCTATGTCATAAGTTATAAAAACATACTTTGATTATTTAACTTTGCCCCACCTAGGCCCCACAACAAAAACCCATCTCTATATGGTTGCCCATGTCCACCTCTAGGTAAAAAACCCAAGTGGGTCCTACATGTGTTTCCCATTTTGAACCCATTTAAAAATCCCCATCTCTGACCCAGCTAGGACCTACATTGGTTGCCTACCTGGAACTGCCCATATGGGTTTAATTTGGGAAACCCAAGTGGGTCCCATACAAATAGCCCAGTTTAAGCCCATGCCCAGATGGTACCCATCTAGCCCAAGCATATCCCAGATGGGGTCCAAATATACATGTTGGCTGGGTCCCTTGATTCCTCCACAATGTGAATTTTATTGGTTGCTTTTTAAATACAGCTTTGAGATACATAAACTAAAACAATGATGGAATTCTGAATCAAACATTAAAGTCAAATTATCAAAAATGATGCCCATCAACGGTTATAAAAAAGTGCCAATACAGTATTTATTGCTGAGGGGTGACATCATTAAACCCTCTCCTGACAGCATTTCATATTTACCTGTCCTTTGTCTGGTAAATATGTAAGTACATTTTATTAATATCTGACATCTCCTTTGGACACCAACCCATTCAAACAATTATCTGTAGTCTTCACTAACCAGACAGAAAAAACTGACTGCAAAAATGTTTTCAACATTTTCAAAGGTGATTCCAGTTTTCTGTTGTTTGGTTTGTCTTCGAAGGGGCGAGTTCTGGTTCCGACATGGTGCCTATTCCAAGTGAGCAGGGCAGTGTGATGAAGGAGAAACTGAAGGATGTTGTGGGAAAAGACACCTGGGAAATCAACAACTCTTTGGATTATAAGTACAAACCTCGCACTAATGATGAGATTGTGAAGGATGCCAGCAAACTTGTGGATACAAGTTTGTCATACAGCCTCCTCAATTACAACTGTGAGCACTTTGCTACTGAGCAGCGCTATGGCAAGGCTGAGTGCCGCCAGGTTGGTACAAGGTTCAGTAAAAAAATAAGTACAGTAAATAAACAAACCAAAAGAATTAACTCTTGAATGTTTCCTGTGGAATGATGAACATATTTACCAAGAACTATTTCAATCATGTTCAATTCCAATATTACTGACAAAGACTGCATGTGGCTCAGTGATGGACAGGAAACTGTGGAACTAGAATTGTAACTTACGTTTTGTACTGGTACCTTTTAGTTTTGTACTTGTAACTCATGTTTTGTACTCTTTACCTTGGGTCCTCCTGCCTCTGTTGCACCATTACAATGGTTCCATAATCTTGAAGCCACTGATTAAGAAATAAAACACATAAGACAAAAAATAAGAAAATCAGTGGACCAACATGATGAGAAGCTGTTGTGACTCTATAGATTTTCCACATGATTCTGAGACTCCTGACTGGAAAATAATGTATAAAAAGATTTGGACAATGTTTGTTGTTTATTCTTTATTACTGTTTAAAAGTTCAATTATTCCTTCCACCAATTATTTCAGAACAAGAGTGATTATCAACAGGAGAATTGTACACTGGATGTATTTTTATAACTAGGAAATATTCAACTCAAAACTTTTTTTACTTTGCAATTTTTTTCTTTATTGTGCAAACATGAGTAGTGTGAGTTATTAAAAATGTTCATGATGTGTTTTTATGGCTGAAGATGCTTCTGGCTCTTAGAACATTATTGTAATACTTACCATGTTTCCTGTTCTCTGTCAAAACTACGTTTTCCTCTTGCAGGTGGTGGACGCACTAGGAACTGCACAGTCAGCATCTATGTTTGCAACCGTGGGTGTCGTTATGGCTTCAGTGGTCAGTTCCTTTTTTGGAGCAAGAAGAACATAATATTAGAAGTTCATTTAAATGATTCATGATGATTAAATTAGCAAACAATGTAAACAAATGCATTGAATTAATAAATTCCTTTAGGGTAACAATAGCTTGATGTGATTGGTTCATTCTCGTTTCATCGTCTTTTGTGAACATTTTACTTCATAACGCGTTGTCATGAAATCTGAAGTCCTCTTTCTCTCTAACCTGTGTCCCATGCTTATGAGACAACTTTTAGAAACAGCAATGTAATGGTTATGATGCATTAATGATGATATAGAGTAGAATGACTTTATTGATCCCACAGTGGGGAAATCCACTCATCACAGCAGCGTACACACGAGAATAAAAAGCCAGTAAATGGCACACGAATTTCACATGATGACACAGAGACAATATAAGAGGATGAGTTAAAATATAGATGTGAATTTACAGGCTGTACAGAGATCAGCTGATATTAGAATATCAATATAAAAACAGAATGCTATAGTGAATTAACAAACTGTAGATAAATGTACTGATATGACCATTAGACCCTACTGAGTTAGATCAGAATGAAGCTAACCAGCCTTACAGCCGTGGGGATAAAGGATCTACGGTAACGCTCTGTTTTACACTGAGGATGTTTCAATCTGCCACTGAAGGAGCTGCTCAGAGCCTCACAGGCAGGTGGATGGAGGTCAGCTTCACCAACATCCTTCTCTCACCACCTCCTCCTCAGAGTCCAGCAGACAGCCAAGAACTGAGCTGGCTCTCCTGACCAGCTGTTCAGTTTCCTCCGGTCCCGGTCGGAGCAGCTGCTCCCCAGCAGACCACAGCGTAGTGGACAGTAGAGACAACAACAGAGTGGTCAGAAGTCCTCAGCAGATGGTGCTCACTCCAAAGGACCACAGCCTCCTCAGGAGGTGGAGCCCTTTGGCCCTTCTTATAAAGAGTGTCTGTGTTGTGGGACCAGTTCAGTTTGTTGTTGAAGTGACACCCAGGTACTTAAAGGATCCACTACTTCAGTTTCTGAGCCCTGAATGTTCACCAGTGTGGGGGGGTGATGCTCCTCTCTGGAAGTCAGTCTCCGTCTCCTTTGTCTGACTGGTGTTTCAGCAGATGGTTGAGCTCACACCAGCTCACACAGTCCCTGATGACCAACTGATATTCCAGGTCTTCCCTTCAGTAACACAGCCAACAACGGCTGAGTCATCAGAGAACTTCTGGAGGTGACAGCTGCTGGTGTTGGAGGTGAAGTCTGAGGTGTAGAGGCTGAAGAGGAACGGTGAGAGAACCGTTCCCTGTGGAGCTCCAGGGCTGCAGACGACCACCTGGTTGGTGAGACTCCTGCTGCTCTCAGCTCCTCCTGCAGTAGAGATGCTGAATGGTGTTAAAGCTCTAGAGAAGTCAAAAAACATGACTCAGCACTTTTAGGTGTCTCCAGGTGAGTCAGCGCCCGATGCTGCCTGATGCATGCATCCTCCACCCCCATGTTTGACCTATCAGCAGACTGTAGTGGGTCCATCCTGGGCTCACTGCAGACTGAAGGTGGTGAGGATGAGTCTCTCCATGGTCTTCATCAGGTGGGAGGTTAATGCGACTGGTCTGTAGTGGTCCAGCTCCCTGGCGTGTGCTGTCTTTGGAACTGGAACCACACAGGAGGTCTTCCAGAGGGTGGGGACTAGGGATGAGCGAGTGCCGCATTATATGTATCTGTACTCGAAGTGGGCGGGGCCTAAACCGGAAGTGGGCGGAGCACACGGGGGGGGGGGGGGCTAGTTACCAGCCTAACATAAAACCCTAACACCTGTCAGAACCTCCCAGACCAGAGTCACAACCCCCAACATTCACCAGACCAGATGAGCTCTGAGCTCATTGATGTCTGATAAAGGTAGCAGGTTGAATTTGGTCCAATCAAACATTTTAACACTAAAACACATTGATCTGTCAGGACTGCAGCTGTTTACTAAGGCGCACTCTGTTTTAACAGTTTTATTGTAGAAACCTTCTCATCTGGTCACCTGACAATAAAGGATTAGATTTAGTTTACAGGTCACCTGATTAACTCTCTTTTTTACCACATCAAATCACTTCAAACTGATTTTTTCACCTGTCAAAAAGTGATTGTAGCATCCAGTTTATCTGTAATGGATTAAATCTGCCTTAAAATGACTTTATTTCTCTCCTGTTTATTTTATTATCCATGTTACAGGATGCAGGGCTCTTCATCATGTTTTAGTTAAACTACTTGTGGGTCATTTTAAACATTAGAATTAATGTGAGTCTCTGAAAACAGCTGTAAAGACAATCTGATAAAGTCACTGACAGATCAATGTGTTTTAGTGTTGATGATCTGGTGAATTTTAAGCTGTCAGTCACGCAGCTGGGAAACACGGCGCGCGCTCCCATTCACTTTATGAATGACAGGCGGCGAGCACGGCTGAGTTCACCTGACGGTGACAGGTGACAGATAACGGGACCTTCGTCCGACCCGCTGATCTACTGGTTTTATGGACCAGGCAGATCAAAGTATGAATTTTAAAAGTCTGGACTGTCGTTGGTCCACCGGGAACCGATCGGGTCACCAGAGCGTGCAGGTTGACGCGTAGCCTCCTTCTCCTCCTCGCCGAACTCCTCACTCACTGGGAGAATGCGTCCTGTCAGGACTGAACCCCTAAGCGGACTTTCCATCTGCTCCTACCCTCACACCGGGAAGAACCGCTGTCAGACCAGCAGTTTTTCCTCAGTTTCCCCGCCACTGCTCCTGGCGGTCTGCGCGTACAGCTGTTCTGACTGAGCAGAGCTAGCGGTTATGGGGCACGGGAGAGGTCCGGGTGGCGGAGCCAGAGCGGGTTACTTTTGGGCCTGATGAGGGTCTGGATGAACGCCCTCCCTGCTGCCGCCGCCTCCTCATCGCAGCTGAGACAATCAGGTGCGGGCGCTCTGGCCACTCACAGAGCGTGAACACAGTCACTTGATGAGTTCCTTCAGCACGATCACAAATAATGATGCGCTTTATTCGGATCCGGCTTGGACTCATCAAAAATGCATTATCCGTACCGGATGCTCGTCTGAAACGAGTATCCGGCTCATCCCTAGTCCGCGCAGTCGAGAAAGAGGCAAAGCTGTTGGTAAAGCTAAGGGCTAACTGGGAGCTAACAGTCTCATTCAAAAGACTTGAATGTCGCTGAGTTGGCGAAAAGAGGAAGTGATACAGTCTTCGCACATGCGCAGAACCGATCCTGCTTCCGGGTACGGGTAGAGACATCACTAGATGTCTCACCTGCGCTGTTCGTCAATGGACCCTGACGTCCCTACGCTGGCGGCCATTTGAGTTCGTACAGCTGCCTCCTTTCATAACATTGGTGTCAATGAAGCATTAAATACCTCTAACTTGATCAATTTTTAACCACTTTTCTAACGGTTTGCATTTTTATAAACGTCAGAGACGTGGCTGTGAATATATATCGATAATGGTTGGGGAAACTTATAAATTGTAAAAGTATCGAATCTCAAGTCTATACATAATAAGGTTTGTAAGAAAGTAACCCGTTTGTAAATCCGTTCATTTTTTTATCGAGTTATGAGTGTTTTTAGTTAAGTTCATCACTTACCTTCCATCTGCTGCCATAGAGAGCAGAACGTCAGCTGTCTGAAGCAAGATGGCCGCCATGTAGGGACGCCGTAGAGTCCCACATAGGACATCTAGTGATATATATGATATCTATGATCGAGATACTCATCTCTGCTCTGTCTGACTACAGGAAGTGAAACATTTCTCCTCTGGAAAACCCATCACTTGGTTCCAGGTTAAAAATGCACAGTAAAGCGCGTTACTGACATTTGTACTAAAGTGAAATATACTAACACACACACACCATGCTGAAGGAGAGAAGTTAAACATGTCTGAAAACATCCATTAATTTAAATTTTTTCAGAGTTTCTGAATGTTCTTGTAATGATTTTCAGTTTCTCTATCCATCTGATAAAGGCTGGCTTTCACTTTCAATATGTGTCCAATGATGAGTTAGTTATCTAATGTTTGGGTTCAAAGTCAAACTCAGCCTAGATCGATCAAAATGAAAAGTCTGAGTCCAAACGAACACGAGAGGTTCTGAAGATCTAAAGCACAAAATATTGAGTGTAGAAAAACAGATCTAATGCTAAGAATGAACTCAGTTTAGTTCAAACATCTGATCACATCTGTATCACTCAGTGAAACTTTAATCTACTGATTAGCTTTGATGTTGAACTACTCCTGGTTGTGAAGTGACGGTAAACAGAACAGCTGTCCTTTTTATTGCAGATGACACCATGTAAGGTCCTTTACCAGAAAAACAGGGAAAACCAAATGAGGACTAGAAAATAAAACATGACACAAGTACGCAAATAAAAGAGAGGAAAGGAGGAAAACAGAGAAGTTATTATGAGTATCTGCACACGGTGTTATCAGGTACAGATATCTGTTTGGAAAAATTATTTTTTTTCTTGTAAACTCCCCTTTTTAATAAGTGTCAGCTAATGTGAGACAGGACTTTGTGTTGTTTTTGGTCAGGTCTAGTAGTGATCAGGTCTGGTAGTGATCAGGTCTGGTAGTGATCAGGTCTGGTAGTGATCAGGTCTAGTAGTGATCAGGTCTGGTAGTGATCAGGTCTGGTAGTGATCAGGTCTGGTAGTGATCAGGTCTGGTAGTGATCAGGTCTGGTAGTGATCAGGTCTGGTAGTGATCAGGTCTGGTAGTGATCAGGTCTGTTCTAGGGATAGTGACTACAACCAAACACAAATGTACATTTTCCTCTGAGGAATATGGACGATGGTTTAAACAAAGTTGGATCAACATTCTGATGAGAGGTGTTAAAGCCGCATTCTGGATTATTTCATCAAGAGAGCAGTTTTTGAATCTAGCGTCCAAAGGCTCCTCCTCAAAACATCTCGACACACGCGTCCGGTCGCGTGTGCGCGCGTGCACACGAGCCTACGCGCATATACTTCGGACATGAACTGTACAGCTCAATGTGTAGGGTTTAATCACTCACAGTTCACAATCTTATTCCAACACTACGAGGGTCTGAAGAGCCCTCTCTGTCCCTGCTGCTTCTGATATTAGCTCTGTTAGCAGAGAGCTGCTGCTGGACTCTGAAGCTGAACTTGACTCGGCCCTGGATGAACTTTCTGACCAAAATAAACGCGTAACCCTGTCAAGCCTTGCTATTCTGTGAGGTGAAAGGTTTAAAAATAAAAATAAATCCGTCTTTATCTGGAGAATGGGTAGGTTTTTATTAGAAATGAGCTGTGAGTCCTCAGTGAACGGCTGAGACGGCAGAGAAACACACAGTGCGTCCTGTACGACAGCGCCCCCTACTGGTACAGGTTTGGTCGATGCGCGTGCATGTTGAGAGAATGCAGACATTTGAATTTCATTGGCTGAAACATGTCGGCAGCAAGAAATAATGGAAAGGGGTCTCTAGGAGGAAGGAGGGTCTTCATCAGAATGACAGATGTTGTGGAACTCAACCCATAGATCATAGTTTAGACCTGAAATATCATTTAGAACATTTAGAAAACTTTGATACAGAGAAAAATAATCCAGAGAGCTGCTTTAACATGTCTGAAACATTGGACTGTTTCTGGAGATGAACTCTTATTTGAAACAGCTGAAAGTTTTATCACTACTTTAGAGAGTTTCTGAATGTTCTTGGTAATGATTTTCAGTTTCTCTATCCATCTAATAAAGGCTGGCTTTCACTTTCAATATGTGTAAATGATGAGTTAGTTATCTAATGTTTGGGTTCAAAGTCAAACTCAGCCTGGATCTATCAAAATGAAAAGTCTGAGTCCAAACAAACACGAGAGGTTCTGAAGATCTAAAGCACAAAACATTGATAATAATAATAATAATAATAATAATAATAATAATAATAATAATAATAAAACATTTTATTTAAAAGCGCCTTTCAAGACACCCAAGGTCGCTTCACAGGATAAAATAATAGAACACAGTATAAAAACATTATAAAAATAAAGAGAGTGTAGAAAAACAGATCTAATGCTAAGAATGAACTCAGTTTAGTTCAAACATCTGATCATAAATGAGACTGTTTGCATCACTCAGTGAAACTTTAATAAGTTACTGATTATATTTGATCGTAAGCCATGCCTGGTGATGATGTCATTCTGTGCTTTAATAACTTTGGAAGCTTCACTTTCACTTTAATCATCTCAGAACTCAGAAGGACTCTCAGTAAGTGGGTAAACTTTTTTAATAATACATTTTTAAAATTAAACAATGTAATGTTAGCGAAAAGTTATCAGTTTATTTAACTTTTGAATTATAATACTATAATAAATAAAATGGTAAGAGGTTCTACTTTTATTTTCAGGCTTCTTTAGATTGTAGATATTCTTTTGTTGAATGCACAGAAATGTCATTTTTACATCAGATCTTTTATTTAATGTCAGGTTAATGAACTCTGTCAAGTTAATTCATATTTTCTATTTCATGTAAAGAATAGTTTATTTATGAATAATGTTTTTTATAAACATGTCTGATAAAGAATCGAACCTTAATAACGTAACATGTATCTGCACATACTGTGTTATCAACATGTGTCTGTTTGGAAATACATTTTTCTTATAAATTCCTCTTTTAAAAAGTTTGTCAGGGTTAGGATGCACCAACATTTAGATTGTTATACATCTGTAAATATTAAATGACTATTGAAAGACCCATAGATGACAGTAGTAGTAAACTAATGACCACTGACTGAAATGTTCAACCTTAGAACAGATGAACAAACAGACCAGCTGTTCTTACATACGTGTGTAACAGAAATAAAAGTAAAGTACGTATTTTAGATTTCTAGCTCAGTTGTGAATTTTGATTTTATTTCTTTTTTTCAGTTTTGAATCCACCTTGAAGTTAAAAGTCATCATGTCCTTCTTCTCAGCTCGT
This sequence comes from Callopanchax toddi, assembly GCA_006937965.1. Classification (NCBI taxonomy): domain Eukaryota; kingdom Metazoa; phylum Chordata; class Actinopteri; order Cyprinodontiformes; family Nothobranchiidae; genus Callopanchax; species Callopanchax toddi. Next base: position 327,387 of record SSNR01000400.1, read on the forward strand.
GAGTCAATCTCTCATCATTTATCTCACCGTACGGTTTCTCCTTTATGTTCACAGGTTACACACAGAACCAAGTTCAGAGTGTGACTACACTGAAGAAAATGTTTAGTTCAATTTACTCAATTTTCCTTCGTCATGAGTGTTGCACGAAATTAAATTAAGTAAATCCAACATAAAAAAATGTAGGTTCATTTTACAAAAATAAATGAAGTAATGATCATGTTGGGTGTACATATTTTTTTCAAATTACTGAATTAATAATGTGCTTTTTAAAAGAATGCATTAAATGTTGCAATTAATTTAATTTTTTTTCAATTCAATAAGTTTATTTCACTCAAAGAAAATGTTCAAAGTACAAACTTCAAATCAAAAAACAAATCAAAATACAAATCAAAATACTAATCAAAATACAAATCAAAATACAAATCAAAATACAAATCAAAATACAAATCAAAATACAAATCATTTGAGCGAAAAAGGGGGAGGAAGAAGAAAAATCTTATATAACCTATGACTCCCTTCAACTGAATACAAAATAAATTACAAAATGGCCGTATACACACAAAAGTAAACAACGTTTTTTCTTTACAAACAATATCAGAACTAAAACATCAATCCTTTATCCTTAAGTCACCAGATCATAGGATTTTATCATTTTATCTTTATACATTTTCTTAAATTGATCAGTAGTTGAACATTTTTCAAATCATGATCCAGGTTAGTCCATAGTTTTACTCCATATACTGAAATGCACATTTGCTTTAATGTAGTTCGTACAAATATTCCTTTAAACTCAAACTTCTTTCTACTTTTTCCATCATTTGTGATCAAAACAACAAACTTCTGTAACTTTGCTGGCAGTGACTTATTTTTAGCCTTGAACATAATTAGTAAAGTTTTCAAATGAACCAACTCTCTGAATTTTATAATTTTTGACTAAAAATTCAATAAATTAAATATGTAAAATCAAGAAATGTGATTAAATCAGTAAAACTGACCTCATTTAAATAAGAAGCGTTTACTACGGGCCAGAATCATTTACTTCAGTGTAGCACAGAGTCAGGTGGTTATTACACAGATGTTTGAGGCTTCTATCAGGTATTAAGGACCACCTACAGGGGGCATCACTCAAAGTGAATGACGTCTGTGAAACAGGATGTAGTCCACTGACTGGAGCTGGCTAGTCAGATCAGGAGAGACCCTGCTGCAGCTCAATTACATATTAGCTAGCGCCGGTCGATCCAGACACCCTGGACACAGGTCCGTCCGCGGACTCTGCTCACAGCACCTGGTCCGCTGGGCAGCACCTACTGTATTATGGATGCAGCGCTATTCTGCTCCCTTGGATCAAATTACTGGAGGGACACGTCACCTCCGTCCATGCCAAATCTACGTCCATGGCGCAATCATTGGATCACGCTCTGAGCTGAGCTTCCTGTTGCTGCCGCCTTTACAAAAAACATGCGCCCTCTGCTGGTGCAGTCATGTAATGACCCCCAAACAGCTAGACCACAATTATAAGACGACCTCGCATTTTCACATTATTTTAATAAAAAGAACTCGTCTTATATTTGGGTCAATACAGTAATAGTGATAATATTCTCACAACACACAAAGTTGTTACTATTTTTCTTTTCTGAACTCTTTAATCTGCTGAGAAGCTGTTCTGTTACTGACAGCAGCTGATTTACGTTTCAGTCAAGAGTCAGAGCAGCATGTTGCTGCTGATGGAGCGTTATAGCAGCGGCTAACACACCTGTGATAGTGAATCTATAAGAATATTCAGACATCAGTTGATTGATATACTGACAGGAGAGGAGACGAAGGAGGGAATAAACAAGGTTATAGCAGATTAATATCTTTTTAATTTCTTTCTCAGAATGAAATAAGCTTTGTTTAAAAATGTAAAAAGTGATTTTTACAGAATAAATACTTTATATAAAACATTTTGTTTGTTCCTGCAGGTACGGCGTTTCGGTCCGTAGCTGATCGACTCGTCGGCTCGGTAAGAACATCCCAACTCGCTTTTGGCTTTCCTTTTGATGCTTTATAATAATGTTTAATTTCTCATCTAGTGTTTGTCAGAAAGATTCACATTATCATTAACGAGCCGGTTCATTAGAACTTTCTTATCTGCTTCTAGACCTGCAGAAAGAGAGAGAACGAACTAAATAAAAGGCAATTAACAAAAGTAATGAAAATAATATAAACATATTTATAAAATGATATTAACATATAACACTGAAGGGTTTTTATGTTATATGAAACTAGATGTTTCATTTTATTCATTATTCATTTTACTTAAAGATATGTACAATCCTTTTAAGAAGTCAGATTGAACTTTCTGTGACTGTTCAGAACTCAGGTTCGTGTGTGAAGGAACAGAGGGTTTGTTTAGTTGAAACTCAGCAAATGGTTGCCAGGAAAATCTTATCTTAGTGCATAAGGAGAGTCAGATGTTCGTGTGTTGTTCTGCTTTGCGGTCAGAGAAGGTCGGGAGCTGTTGGTGAGAACTGAAGTAACAGCGCGTTCTCACAATTTCTTTCTCTCTACGATAACTTTTGGCAGGGAACAGGAGAACTGAATGTGAGCCAGAAACATCTTTTGTGATAAATGATGTTTTCCTAAATGTCCGGAGAGCACCAACAGCTGGGTTCTCAGAGAGTTGATTTCAACAAAAAAACACTCTAGTCCGGGAAAGACATTGCATCATCGTGCATGCGGAAGACGCCTCGCTTAGCGTCATGTGGATTGGCTGAGGAAGAGTCCGGAGTCTGCTGTGATTGGCTGATGTCACAGAAGCCAGGATCTATAAAAATGTCATGCTCCTCCAAGGAGGGAGGATCTTTAGGCTTAGACTTTTTGATTGGGGCTGATTCTGAACAAACTGTCCAGCTAAATTTATAATAAATCTTCTAACGAGAGAAGTAGTCTGTCTTCATTTTCCTCTGAGCATCAAGAAGAATTTTATCTCCAACATTTTTGACGAACCACGAAGGTTTGGCAGAAGGCATCTGAACAGCCGGCCTGGTGAAGCGACCCTCCTCAGGTCTGGGTCCACCTGGGGGCCCACAGGTAAGGAACATTTTTGTTCTTTGGCCTCAGACCTCAGCTGGGGCTCTGAGCCAGGCTGGAAGCCTCTGTCATAAAAAACACGGACCCTCGGGGAGAAATGAAGACTTCTAAATTTTCATACCATGCGCATGGGTAAACTGCCTGGAAATTCATATAAATTGTGAATTATTAATGCAAATTTAAGGACATTTGATTTGATTTTATTGGCTGAGAGTGGCAGTAATAAAAGGATACCCTAGGATGCCAGTAAATTGCTGAAGAATGCGAGTAATTTGCTGATGAAATTCACCGTGATCGTGTGAATTTATAAATAGGTGTTTAACAGAATCGTGATCGTATTCTGTGGACAGTAAAAAAAAAAAAAAGGACTTAAAATAAACAAACAAAAAACATACTGCAGTATAATAAAGATCTGTGCCTACAAATTTACAAAATTAAATTTGTTAAAAGGGAGCTCCCCAAAAAATATATAATTTGATAAATTCTATTTAAGACTTAGAGTTTAAATAGACAAAATTTTAATATAGTTGAGCATTAGAATTAGAGAGGAGGAAAAATGTTCTGTGTTTGCTGATTTGTGATGTCTAATGTGCTGTCTCTCTGTGTGTGGCTTTGTGAGAAATTTTAAAATAACACAGCTGCATGTGTGGATATAATTGCATGAAGCACTGTGATATCATTCTGTTTTTGTGATTGTGGAGCGAGAATGTGAGATGTTGATAGCTGTGGTGTGAGGTTTGTGGATCTTTGCTCTGGAAGGTGTCCAAGTAGTCAGGGTTAGTTTTAACGGACAGTAAAAAGTGTATTATTGTCTTCTATTGAAGCTTGGAGCCGGTAGGGAAAGAGCGTGGTTTTTCTGTTGGCTGATTGTGTGGAAAAATATATGTGATCTGGTGAAAAAAGTGTGTTTGATAGGCAGTAAAAGCTGCATAAAAGCATTGTTTGCTGTGTTGTGGATGAGATCTGGTGAAAAAGTGTGTTTGACAGGTAGAAAAAGCTGCATAAAAGCATTGGTTACTGTGTTGTGGCTGTAGAGAAAAGTTGAGCAGTATAAATGCTTATTTTATAGGATTCAGAGACTTGTAAGTAGCCATTTTTGAGGTTGGATGCGCGAGAACTGGAAAAAGTGATTCCTTCTGAGCACACACAGGCAGAGTCTAAAAATAGACAGATGCAGTCTGTAACAGGATACGCTTTGGGCAGAAAGGAAACTGTTTA
>SSNR01000400.1:340733-370001 GCA_006937965.1 Callopanchax toddi
ATTTCACATTATATTCTCACACTATTATTGATCTCATTACTCATGGGTTTTTGAATTGTGTAACCTTTCATAATGTTGATGATTGTGATTTGAAGTTTGACTATTTGTGATGTGACGTCATCAAGTCTGGACAGTCTTGGGTAATATGAACTCATCGCTATCGCTCAAAGAGGGTAGTAGAGGAATTTCCTGTTTTAAACAGGTTTTCGCCTCTACAATACAAGCCGGTGTCACCTTTAGAGACCGATCCTTGTATTGCGTATGTATAAGCCAATCACTGCGCTATGTACTGGTGATGTAATGTTATTAAGTCAGCGTTCTAGTACTCAATAGTATATCATTAGGGAGTACAGGGCTGTATCTACTTAGGATACTTATATCTAAGCAAACTGTAGTTTGGTATTAGGTCAACTAATAAGGTTTAGTTTACTTGCGTCCTTGCATACGAGTGTAGCTTGTTGAGGCTTAAAAGCCTCAAAGGAGGGACTGAAGGGTTTTTATGTTATATGAAACTAGATGTTTCATTTTATTCATTATTCATTTTACTTAAAGATATGTACAATCCTTTTAAGAAGTCAGATTGAACTTTCTGTGACTGTTCAGAACTCAGGTTCGTGTGTGAAGGAACAGAGGGTTTGTTTAGTTGAAACTCAGCAAATGGTTGCCAGGAAAATCTTATCTTAGTGCATAAGGAGAGTCAGATGTTCGTGTGTTGTTCTGCTTTGCGGTCAGAGAAGGTCGGGAGCTGTTGGTGAGAACTGAAGTAACAGCGCGTTCTCACAATTTCTTTCTCTCTACGATAACTTTTGGCAGGGAACAGGAGAACTGAATGTGAGCCAGAAACATCTTTTGTGATAAATGATGTTTTCCTAAATGTCCGGAGAGCACCAACAGCTGGGTTCTCAGAGAGTTGATTTCAACAAAAAAACACTCTAGTCCGGGAAAGACATTGCATCATCGTGCATGCGGAAGACGCCTCGCTTAGCGTCATGTGGATTGGCTGAGGAAGAGTCCGGAGTCTGCTGTGATTGGCTGATGTCACAGAAGCCAGGATCTATAAAAATGTCATGCTCCTCCAAGGAGGGAGGATCTTTAGGCTTAGACTTTTTGATTGGGGCTGATTCTGAACAAACTGTCCAGCTAAATTTATAATAAATCTTCTAACGAGAGAAGTAGTCTGTCTTCATTTTCCTCTGAGCATCAAGAAGAATTTTATCTTCAACAACACTTTTCAAATTATATAAACACAAACAACTAAATTAAGGAATAAGAAGAAGCATACCACAGAGCCTGCAACATACACACACAGACATTTCAACAGGGTTTCTAAAACGGACACTAGGGGGCACTAAAAACAAGCTCAAACTGCCTTTGAGTGGATGAGTGACATTGCACCTTGATCATTATCCCATTGTTTAGTTGATCTCCTCCATTATGTGTTCTGACTCTGACATAAGTTCAGTGTCTGGTTTCCAAACCAGTTACCTCCTTCTGGTAGAGCCTCCAGCTCCAGTTCATCCACTCTCTGTTCTAAAGCTGAAATCTTCCTGTCCTTTTCTGCCAGCCTGACTTTCAGTGTCCTAACTTCATCCATCAGCCCCAGCAGGTGTTCCTGTTGTGCGTCTAGCTTTGACAGTAAAATTAAAGTCCATCGTCTCGTCTTCTTCCACCTATCTGGGTCACGGAGGCAGCATTCTAACTAGGGAGTCCCAGACCGTCCTCTCCCCGGCCACCTCCACCAGCTCCTCCAGCAGGACCCCAAGGTGTTCCCAGGCCAGGTTGAAGATATATTTTCTCCAGGGTGTCCTGGGTCAACCCGGGGGCCTCCTGCTGGCAGGAAACACCTCCCTGGGGAGGAGTCCAGGAGGCATCCTGACCAGATGCCCGAACCACCTCTACTGGCTCCTCTCTACATGGAGGAGCAGCGGTTCTACTCCGAGTCTCTCCTGAATGTCCGAGCTCCTCCCCCTATCCCTAAGGCTGAGCCCGGACACCCTGTGGAGAAAACTCATTTCGGCCGCTTGTATCCATGATCTCGTTCTTTCGGTCATTACCCAAAGCTCATGACCAGGTGAGGATTGGGACGTAGATCGATCGGTAAATTGAGAGCCTTGCTTTCTGGTTCAGCTCCTTCTTCACCACGACAGACCGGTTCAGCGTCCATCACTGCAGACGCTGCCCCAATCCGCCTGTCCATCTCCCTCCTTCCCTCACTAGAGAACAAGACCCTGAGATACTTAAACTCCCCCACCTGAGGCAGGATCTCTCTCCTGACCTGGAGTTATCAAGGGAAATGGTGGCTTGATAAACCTTCAACATTTATTTACTTTAGCTTTCCTAACACTAAATGAGCTGAATAATTCATGAACATGAGTTTATGACGGTGATGCTGACCAGTAACAGATTCTGTCACTCTTCCAGTTGGGACCTTCTGAGCTGACAGCTTTGATTTGTCCCTGCAGTTTTGTGACATACTGTAAATATGGTCGGTGTTGCTAAAGTTGACTGAAACGATCCTTTTTTCTCTCTTTTTGACTCCAAGGATGGAAAAGAGCCAAAGCCAGGAGACCTGATTGAGATGCTTCGCGTTGGCTACAGGCACTGGGCTGTGTATGTTGGAGAAGGCTACATCGTTCACTTATTGGCAGATGGTCAGTCCTCTATCCAGCTGTGACGCTGAAGTTTAGATCATCAGGTGGTGACGCTGACAGCTGTAAACCTAGACAGAGACAAGACGTCGTGTTAGCTCAGACGACATCCCTCAGAACCCTGATCCAGAGGCTTAGTGGGGCGCTCTGATTACAGGAGGAGAGCTGAATCATCCTGTAGGACATGTTGTCAGACCCTGAGCCTCATGCTCTCAGACATTAAATCAACAAACGACCAAACTTCTTTCATTAAGGTTGAGAACATCATAGTTTTCATAATAAAGTTAGCCTGTGTGTGGTTTAGCTCCAGCTCAGTGTGTGTTTCAGATAACGGCATCGTGCTGATGGAAAAGCTGAAGGACGCTGTGAGAACCGACCCCTGGAAAATCAACAACGACCGGGATAAGAAGTTCAAACCCCGCCCTGCTGCTGACATTGTGAAGGACGCCTGTAAACTCGTGGGTTCAAACGAAACTTACAACCTCCGCACCAACAACTGTGAACACTTTGCTACTAAACTGCGCTACGGCAAGGCTGAGTGCCAGCAGGTGGGTCTAACAGAAAACTAATGAGAGAAACCTCAGGCTGCATGGTGGCACCGCGGTTAGCTGTTACTTTGTAGGAAAAAGGTCACAGGTTCAAATCCCGCCTGCAGCTTTTCTGTGTGGAGCTTCATGAGTGGGTTTTCTCTGCAGACCACAACATGCTGATAGGGGTTTAGTGTGTAGGGGACTTCAGGCGTACCTGGTGACCTGGTGGAGGTCTGAGGGACCTGGTGGAGGTCTGAGGGACCTGGTGGAGGTCAGAGGGACCTGGTGGAGGTCAGAGGGACCTGGTGGAGGTCAGAGGGACCTGGTGGAGGTCAGAGCCTAACCAGTCTGTGAATGACTGATGTGTCGTTCAGCGCTTTGGGGAGTGTAGAACTCTAGAAAGACCTATAGAAGTACAGGACGTTTACCATTTATAACTTAAGACCTTTTTTATTAATACTTTGAATTTTAAACTTTTAAAATTATAATTATGACTCTTAAACTTAAAAATGTAACTATAAAATGTTAACTTTAAAGATAATTCTGACAATATGATGATTATGACTCATACTGTCACTGTCAGAACATCGTCACTCATCATTAAAGCTTTAAAAATGATCATTGTCAATTTGAACCTCAAAGTACAACTCTAAATTATAACTTTAAAACTAATCATTTTAACCTTTAAAATGATAATGATGACTTTCACATGATAACAGTGAAATGAAGGAAGCATCAGGATCTTACTGTTTAACCTCGAGTTCTTTTAAAAGCTGAACGCTTGGTGCTCATTCCACCCTGATCTGCAACAGCTGATCTGACTAGGGTTGCTCCAGTCAGAGGACTACTTCCTGTTTATGAAGACCCACTTTGAGTGATATCACCAGTGGGTGTGGTCTTACTGAACTACTGCAGAATGACCCATGACTGATGGATTAAGGTCTGATTCTCTCATCGTGGGTCGATTTTTACAAAGTTTTCAGGTAAACCTGAATAGTGAGGAGTCCAGTAGTGATGATAAGTTCAGAGGGAATTATTTAGATGAATTTGACTAAGCACTGATTATCAGATCTCTTCATTCTGCTTCTGGTTTCTCCTCAGGTGAAGAAAGCAGAAGCCGGCTTGTTGGAAGGAGCCATTGAGGTTGTGGCAGCAGCAGTAATAGGTCTGCTGGCTTTTGCTGGTGGACTGCTGAGAAATACACGTTAATAGGAGCTCAGACCACTGAGCTTTTATATGACTCATCATTAAAAGTGTCCCTAAAAGGCCTCTGAGGTCACCAGTAGAAACTAAACATGTTTTACCTCTACAGCTGTGGTAGTTTATTAATAAAAACAGCATGTTGTTGAAATGCATCATCATTAGTAAAGTTATTTACTAATAAACAAATCCAAACTTAATTAATTGTTTGTGTGTTTTTATAGCAAGAAATGTCCATAATCAACTTTAAAACATAAACAATCCCAAGTTATTTCAAGGAATATTTTCAATCTCTATCTCTCTCTTTATATATGTATATATATATATGTATATATGTATGTATGTATATACATATGACTGAAATTTTCCAGTTTACTAAATCATGAAATGTCAGTATTTTGTATTTGATGAACAACGGGTTTGATGGATCTCTATAACTGATGATCCTCAGAGCTCTTTTCTGTAGAATAAATAAAGGTTGTGTATAACTTTTGTATGTTGCTCCCCAGATTTCTACACAATAAGTCAAATATGGAACAATCAGTGAGTTGTACAACGCCAACAAACCAGAACTAGTCAGTAAAAACTTGACTCTATGTAATTCTCCTATGGATTTTGCAATTTTCCCTTTTATGTAACCAATATGCGACTTCCAGTTCAAGTCTTCATCAAAAAGAACTCCTAGAAATGTAGTTTCTGCTACTCTTTGAATTTCAGTCCCATCTATTTCCAATGATACATCACTGTTTCTGGTTTTTTTGTCCTTAAACAATATGAAATTAGTTTTATTAAGATTCAATGTTGATCTGTTTATGTCAAACCAGGTTTTAACTTTAATCAGTTCAGTTAATAAAGGCAGAGCGGAGCGATCCAGCAGGGACATGTAGTCGCACCAGCTCCACCAAGTAAGCTGGAGCCAGTCCGTTTAACGCCTTAAAAACCATTAAAGGAGTTTAAAAGGAATTCTAAAATCCACAGGCAGCCAGTGAAGAGCAGCCAGGACAGGTGTGACGTGATCAGACTATTTTTACCAACCAGGAATCTCGCTGCAGCATTCTGAAGGAGCTGCAGACGAGCTAGCGTACCCATAGCACCAAATCAAACAGAGTCTAGGCGTGATGTTATGAAAGCATGAACCACAGTCTCCAGGTCCTGTCTGGATAAACATGGCTTCCCTTTAGCCAACCGACTCAGGTGATACACCACAGTACTAACATGGGCATCAAAGCACAGGACATTGTCCATCTTCACTCTGAGAGTGACCGCTGAGGCACTCAGGCAGGACTTCAGGTACCCACAGTCCACCTTGGAGGAGTCCAGAAGACCATTTGGTCCAAACTGCCTCTGCTTTACTCTCGTTTAGACACAGAAAGGTCTCCATGCCTTGACTTCAGCCAAACAGTCCATGAGTCCACTGATCAGGTGAGCTCCAGCACCATCTAGTGGCAGCTAGAATCATCTGCATAAAAATAAAAGCCAATTCCAGATTTCTGCAGGATGTCACCCAGTGGCAGCATAGAAATTGAAAACAGCAGCGGTCCCAGAATCGAACCCTGTGGGACCCCCCAGGGCAGATGAGAGAAGGCAGAGGGAAAACCAGCCCTCCTCACACAGACCCTCCTGTCCTGGAGACATGATCTGATCCAGCTCAAGGCCAGACCACAGGTCCCCACATAATGGAGCTACACCTAACCCTTCATGGTCTACTATGGTATCAAAGGCTGCTGTGAGATCCAACAGGATCAGCAGCACTGGATCGCCCCATCATCACTAAGAAAATACCATTAGAACCTTTATCAGGGCAGTCTCAGTAGGACTGGGCAGCATTTTAACACCTGACTGAAGGGGTTCTAAAACACTGAATTCAGTTAAAACGTCCATTAGTGACCATAGACACACGGTTCAAGCACCTTACTCAGAAAGGGAGCTTATAGACCCAAAGTTAGCTGGTAGCGTAGCATCCAACCCAGGTTCCTTTAAAAGATAACTGCTTTTAAAACTCTGTCGGCACAAATCAGCCAAACTTCACCCTCTGTAAGAAACTAAACTAGAGCCTTTTATAACAGCTCTAATCATTTTGACTCATCTTTATTCACGTTTGGTTTCTTTTGTCAATAAATTAGTTAGAAAATATAGTCATACATTGATTTTTATATAAAACTATATTTTGCCACTGTGTCAGATTAATAATCTGTTTCTGTTTCTAGAGTCAAGCTGATATTAATGGTATTTTAATGGCTCATCATTTATGAGACATTTTACTTTGATACTTTAAATATTTTAATGGCAGTTTATTAGGCGGTGAGAGGAGGATGTTGGTGAAGCTGACCTCCATCCTGGACAACTCCTCTCACCTGCTGCACCTGTCTGATTTATCATTGACTTTTTATTCTCGTGTGTACGCTGCTGTGACGAGTGAATTTCTCCACTGTGGAGGACGACATGTGGTTCTCAACATCAAGGACAGGAAGCAGATCCCACGTCTGTTGGGTTTTATTGAAAATAATATTGCTGGAAGAGAGAACATTTACATTTGGCCTAATGAAAAAATGAGAAAATGTCAGCAGAGCTAGAACAGAGTAAAGAAGAGAGGAAAAAAACAAAAAAACAAATAAAGCTTGGGGTGAAAAACAACCAGTAACCAGGTAAAACCCACTGAGATCAAGATCTCTTCTACAAACATAAAACTGCACAAACCGTTTGATGTATTTCATTAAAATGTAGCTTCATGTAATCAATCTGGCATTTTAAAAGCTTCCTGATCATTTAATATTTGGTTGTTTTGATCAGTACTAAAGTTGATCAAAAGATTCAAACAAAAGAAAAATAAATCAATTGAAATGTTTTATATTTAGAAGTGGGTTTTTAGCTATGATGACAAAAACAGTAGGATATTTAGCAGAAACTGACAAAAATGTCCAGAATGACGCTTGAATCTTAGCAGCATTTCTACTAAAACATATTTATTTTCTAAAAGATTTCCAGTTGTTTTGAATAAAGTAAAACTTAATGCATTCTTTTATTTTGAAATCCAGATTCTACTCTTTCACTTTCGGTTCAGTCTGTGGCGCAGGGTGTCTCCGATCTAGCGCTGATCGACGGAAAACACTTCAATGAGGGAAATATTGATTATTGATCGACTGGAGGTGAGTTTTGGTTCAGAGATGTTTCTATAATCCCAGGTTCTGAATGTGAAACTGATTCCAGAACACTTCAACTTAAAATAATCTAAGTTATACAAAAAAATGTAAAGTTTTTTTACTCTGACTGACGCGCAGATTCACTTTTCTCATGATTTTTTCCGATTTCAGTTGTTTTTATGTTAAAACAGTGTCCGCGGATATGAGGAAGAGGAACCTATTTACAATTTAATTGCGCTTCTACACAGCGTTTTATGGCCCTCCTATGCGGAGACTGCATGGTGCATTCAGGGACAACTCGTAAACTCAGAAATAACATTTCTCTAGACATGAACAAAGAATATTAAAGAAAAAAAATGTACTAACATTTCCTTTTAGATATGATCCTAAATTTACGAGTTGCACCTAAATGCACCATGCAGTAATTCCACGGAGGGCCGTAATATGCTGTGTAGACACGCATTTTATTTTACGTAATCAGAAGGGCTGATGCATCGACTACAGGGGATATTTATGCGGAAACGGGCCACAAAACTCGATTTAAAAGTAGTTTTAGAAGGCCAGTGAACACCATTTGGTTAAATTTAGAAACCTTCGTTGTCTTTTTTTAATCTGAGAGAATTCTGTGTTGCTTCAGCAGGAAGCCACTGCTGATCAGAAGCAGGAAACGCTGCATCGTTGCAGTAATAATGAAAACGGTCTAATATTTCTCCAGGGGACTCTTCCTTCTGAAATAAATCCACGTTGTTTTTCCAGTGACTCTCAAAGTTTGAGCTGCTTTCACTAATTTTAAGCTGTTATGGATACTTGAACTTTTTATTTTTCTTCCTGCAGCTGAATCATTTCTGAAGGTTTCATCAGAATTCAAAATGGCCGCTTCAGGTTCTGGTGAGTCATGTCTCCTGTTTAGATTTTGTACAGGTAAAGATGGTTGTTTTGTTAAATGACTAGGGTGAGCAGATTATCAAAACTAAAAACTGGGACACTTAAATTTGACCAAAAATGACAGGTTGACGTATCGTTGATGGTGACTTTTTATTGTGGAAAATGCTAAAGTAGTGATATTTGAACATATATATTCAAAATAAGGACATTCTTTTGTAATCTTTTATAGAAACATTACTGTATTTTTAAATCACATGTGTTGTTTTGCCAGTAAAATACATCATTAATTAAATGAATGACACAATTGCATTCATGAGTCAACACCTACATTATTCAGTTAACATCAGTTAAAACACCTGGACTGATTCAGGGTCATAATGACACTTTAACAGTCTGACTGGGTTATATTTATTGATCTAACCCATGGAATATTTTACTATGATCTTTTTATTAGGCATGCACCGATACAGATACCGGTATCGGCCCGATACAGATACCAATATCGGTATCGGTTAAAGTGACCCGATACCAGGAACCGATACCAGTGGCTTCACTGTCTGTGACTTGTGATTTCTGTTGTAGTTTCCTATATTGAACACTAGGGGGAGCTATTGAGCTAAAGAGGAACAGTGTGGGTTGAGAGCTGGAGATGGTGCCAAATAGTTCATTTTATTTGGTTAAAATGTGGAAAACTGCAATAATTTCACTGTGAAATCACAGAAAATGGTGATTTTTCACCTTATATTTTAGTTTTGTGATCATTTTTATTAATATATATATATATTTTTTTTATCTAACTCAGTTATTTGTCGTAAAAAGCAGAGAAGAAAAAATAAAACCTGTATTCCAATTTGTTGCATTTTTTTGTGTGGTAGAAGTATCGGTACTCGGTATCGGCGAGTACTCAGATTTAAGTATTTGTATCAGTTTTGAAAAAAGTGGTATCGGTACATCCCTACTTTTTATTGTTAAATTTAACATTAAGAGTTTTATTTTAACAGTAAATTTCAACAACACTTGGTCTGTCATTTTTAAACTTTAAACCATTAATCAACTCCACATTAAACCTTACCTGATTAAATACTGAAATCCTGGGATTTCAGGGAAACATGAAACAATCCAGCTGGAATTCCTGCAGCTCTTTACTGTACGTATATTTCCTCTCACATGGATGTATTATAGAGCTTCAGTGTTTCAACTGAAGCCAAACCACAACGGTGATCAAATGAAGTAAAAATAAGTGTCTGTTTTGGTAGTTTAATGTATTTTATTTACTTATTTCTGACTCTAATTTTTTTGTTCCTAAAGTCAACCGTATTTTCAATCTCATCCTTTACCTTCTAAATGTAAACCTGAATAAATAGGATGCTGTAGATTTAAAAATACAGGAGACTCAGTGTTTGAATAACAGAATAAATGTTTAGCAGCTCCTGTCTCCTCCTCTCCTCCAGATCTCCTCCTCATCACGTCTTCACACTCCGTCTATTAAAATGTTTCTTAAGGTTTTTGGTAGAGCAGTACCTCTCAGTCTTCCAACAGATGTCAGACTGTATCATTGTTGTTTGTGGATCTAAAACCTCTCCACACACTGTTTACGTTCTCCGACTCACGGAACACTCGCTGCTGCAGCCAGAGACAGGAGGGGAGGAGACTCTGACTGCCTTCACTCTGCTCACCGGCTGCGTTTCTCTGCTTTATACTGTTTTCCTTCATTGATCAAACTTATTTTTATCATAACTTACTTTAAAATATTGATATTTTAATAAGAGAATCGCACTGTAAGCCATTTCTTTGGTTTAGAATCGGGACGACCGGGACACAGGCTGGGTAAAAACAGGACAATATAATGGGATTGTAAAAATCCTCGGGGACACGGGACTCAAAAACGGGACTGTCCCGGTCTGGTCACTATAAATGATGCTGTTCAGCCAGGTTACAAAGTTAGATAATAGTACTAAAATAATTCATATTAGGGAAATGATGAGTCATAGCTAGGGCTGGGACGACGCGTCAACGTCATCGATGACGTCGACGCGTAAAATACGTCGACGCAAAAAATGTGCGTCGATGCGTCATCGCTTTCAAAACAAACATGGCGCCAGTGAGTAAATCAGTCCACCCGGACTCGTAGTTAAAAAGTATGGGACTATTTTAACAGAAAAGGAAGCGAATCAGTCGTTTGTCGGCTTTGTAAAATCGAAATGGCCGATCATAAAAGCACGACGGTGCACCAGCATCTCAAGCGGCATCCAGGAGCAGCTTCCGCAAATGACAAAACACCGAAAGTGTTCTACTTTTTTACTAACGCTGGTTTTTACTAGGGGCGCAACGGAACGCTGGTTTTTACTAGGGGTGCAACGGAACGCTGGTTTTTACTAGGGGTACAACGGAACGTCACTGATCCTGATCCCTATGGATCGCCCTCTATAGTTTGGAACGCATGTGTTCCGGACGACGCAGCGCTCGCTAAATCCTCTCCGACACTCTGCTTATATGCTTGCGCGCTCTGAATCTGCAAATAATTCCCGTCTGAGAAAGACGTTCGTTTTGCCATCACGTATAGAGGTTCAGGCTGTTGGAGTCGGTCGTTTTAGTTCACCAGAACAAAGATCCCTGATCAATATCTGGTCAAGTCTGTTGCGTGCCCGCGGAGCAGCTGATTCCTCCATCTCTCTGTCAGCTAGGATAAATAGACAGACAAACCAGACTCGTCTATTTCTGTCTAGGATAACGTAGTATGTTGGGCTTTTATACGAGCTAATGGACGTTAATATAACCGGAGTTCTAGCAGGAGGCTCAGAGCAGCGCCTGGAGCGTCACGCCCCTCCGCCCAGCTGTGACCGCAGGGAGAGACTAGTTTCACAGAAACAGGTCTGTGACCCCGGAGATCTGCATTTAAGTCTATCTCCCCCATTAATTAGTTTTAATATGATTCAATAATATTATTATTATTACTATTATTATTTATTGGTTAATACAGCCCTTTACAACAGTCAACTAGACAGCCAAAGTGCTTTACAAGCCTAAGTAAAAGCAACAATACAAATAAAAGAATGCATTAAAAACAAACAAAACTAAGAATTAAAAGGAATCAGAAAACTGGAATAAAAGTCAATACTACGGAGTGTTAAAAGCCTTCCTGAATGAAAACGTGAATTTAAGAAGGCCCAGGTCAGTGACTAGTCGTAGGTCCAATGGAAGCTGGTTCCAGAGTCGGGGTGCCGCCACAGAGAAAGCCCAGTCACCCCAGTGTTTATATCTGGTCCTCTGAACTTTTAGAAGAAACTGGAATGAAAATTGTATTGAAGCATTGGATTGACATCTTGAGTTAAATGTTGTACTACTACAAACTTTATTTTCAAGTTTTTTATTAAAATGTGTTCAAATGAAGAAATTTGTGTTTATTTCATTGAGATACTTAAAATAGCAAATGTCAAATTACTATACAAGTCAAATAATGGGGAAATAATCAAATCGAATCAAAATCGAATCGAATCGAAAAATGAATCGTTAGATGAATCGATGCATCGAAAAAATAATCGCTAGATTAATCGATTACAAAAATAATCGTTTTGCCCAGCCCTACTGAAAACCTCTCTGATGGATTATAGGGTTCCACAGAGCTAAAGGTGCTGTTATAGGCGACCGCACAGCGATCTGTCCATGTTTATGGGTCTCGGGACGATAGGCCTCAAATCCCCGACTGTTTCCTGGACCTCAGTCCGCTTACAGTGCATCAAAGGCGGATGTGCAGCGCACGCTCCTCCGGGTGCTCCGGAGCTCCACTCCGTGATGCGAACTTGAGAAATCTAGGGTGATAGAGGTGGCGGGACATGACTCTATCACCCTAAATTTCTCAAACTCACCTCCGGGAGTCAGAGAACACCGACTGATTAAAGCTTTCAGCGATACAGGCAGCTGGGAAGGACTGGAACATAGCGGCTAGCGAGATTAGCTCTGTTAGCTCGGCTCCTGCGGTCTCTCTGTTTTACTATATTTCCTTTTGTATTAATAAAATGTATTTTTATTTATGGAATCATGTCTCCAGCTGCCTTTGGTTGAACCCTTATGAGATAGTGAGAAGTTTGTGCGCGCTCCCGTTCAAGGCTGCAGTTATTCACGGCACCAGGCGCGGCGCTCATCAGGTTCATTTTTCAAATCTTCCCTCTTCTCCCTTTAATGTCCGTCGACATACGGCCTCAGGCTCCTAACACCATTCTTGGCACTGCAGTATTTCTGAGTTGCTAGGGCTGAGTCAAGCCAACTGTGGAGGCAAATAAATCATCCACAATCACAGATTGTTTTGCTCCACTATCATATGGGCAAAGTAAGAGCAAGCCCAAAAAGACGGCGTGGCTCATAAAGCAGCATTTGTGACTCACATCAGAGGTTTCGTGCAGTTGTATTCACTGGCTTGTGACTTGTAGAACAGACTGTGTTTCTGACCTAAAGACGTTGTGGAGGTGTGACAGTAGTTTAGTGTCTGTGAGTGACAAATAAATGCACACGTTATTTTTTCATACGCAGGTATGTGAATGTTTTTCATTGTTTGCTTTAGATCAGTTGGAGTAAAACTGTAAATGTAAGATTGTTTTTGATGTGTGACTCAAAAAACCACAATTTCTGCACTTGCATTTAAGAATTTTAAGAGGTGTAACTGATGTTTTATATTTGTGGAACATTGAAAAAATCTACAATTACACAACTCCAATAGAATATTTGTCTATGACTTCAAGTTCAGAGTTACAAGATAAAAATACTTCTGTGAGAAGAATAGCTTCCTCTCATCATCAGGAGAAGTGTCTCAGAATCTAAAAGTCCCAAAACACGTCTCTGCTTTAAAACGTTGATACATCCTGATTTTTTTGTATTGTGAAACCTAGCTGGACTTAAGTATGCTTTCAGTCTAAATTCACAACTACATGATCTATAATTTTCTAAGGTTTTTATCACATGTTTAACTGGAATCTAAAAAATATTCGGGACCAAAATGTTTACTGAGTTATATGAGTGTTTTAGCATATCAGTTGTACGGTTAGTCTTTTTGACCACAAAAGTGTATATGTAATATAAATTAAATGAATAAGATGGAGATGATTCAAACATGATTTGATAAGTATCTTTATTCCTTTTTGATTCTTTAAAAAATCTAACAAAATGTTAATAACATTGGATTTAATATTTCTTTCATCAATAAATTTGTCTTTCAAACCTCCGTGATTTTGCTGTTGTGTTCATTTTGACAAAAAAGAAGTCAGGAGTTGATCCAATACAAAAGACTGAATAAAGCTGTGATGTGGTACAAAAACGTAATCGATCAATGGGAGCTTTGAAGAAGTGTTGCACAGTACCGGAGGCTGTCATACAGTTGGCCTGAAACTGCAGAGCTTTAGGTGTTGTTTTAGGTTCTTTTGTTCTGGAATTTCTTTAGAACAGGACAGTGTTGCTTTTTGAAAGGGGTGTGCACCTATCCTGACCTGACCTGGACCAGGTTCTGACCTGACCTGGACCAGAACCTGACCTGACCTGGACCAGAACCTGACCTAACCTGGCCCACGTTCTGACCTGACCTGGACCAGAGCCTGACCTAACCTGGACCAGGTTCTGACCTGACCTGGACCAGAACCTGACCTGACCTGGACCAGAACCTGACCTAACCTGGACCAGGTTCTGACCTGACCTGGACCAGAACCTGACCTAACCTGGACCAGGTTCTGACCTAACCTGGACCAGGTTCTGACCTGACCTGGACCAGGTTCTGACCTAACCTGGACCAGGTTCTGACCTAACCTGGACCAGGTTCTGACCTAACCTGGACCAGGTTCTGACCTAACCTGGACCAGGTTCTGACCTGACCTGGACCAGGTTCTGACCTAACCTGGACCAGATTCTGACCTAACCTGGACCAGAACCTGACCTAACCTGGACCAGGTTCTGACCTGACCTGGACCAGAACCTGACCTAACCTGGACCAGGTTCTGACCTGACCTGGACCAGGTTCTGACCTGACCTGGACCAGAACCTGACCTAACCTGGACCAGGTTCTGACCTAACCTGGACCAGAACCTGACCTGACCTGGACCAGAACCTGACCTAACCTGGCCCACGTTCTGACCTGACCTGGACCAGAGCCTGACCTAACCTGGACCAGGTTCTGACCTGACCTGGACCAGAACCTGACCTGACCTGGACCAGAACCTGACCTAACCTGGACCAGGACCTGACCTAACCTGGACCAGACCCTGACCTAACCTGGACCAGAACCTGACCTAACCTGGACCAGGTTCTGACCTGACCTGGACCAGAACCTGACCTAACCTGGACCAGGTCCTGACCTGACCTGGACCAGAACCTGACCTAACCTGGACCAGGTTCTGACCTAACCTGGACCAGAACCTGACCTGACCTAGACCAGAACCTGACCTAACGTGGACCAGGTTCTGACCTGACCTGGACCAGAACCTGACCTAACCTGGACCAGGTTCTGACCTAACCTGGACCAGAACCTGACCTAACCTGGACCAGGTTCTGACCTAACCTGGACCAGAACCTGACCTAACCTGGACCAGGTTCTGACCTGACCTGGACCAGAACCTGACCTAACCTGGAACAGAACCTGACCTAACCTGGACCAGAACCTGACCTAACCTGGACCAGGTCCTGACCTGACCTGGACCAGAACCTGACCTAACCTGGACCAGGTTCTGACCTAACCTGGACCAGAACCTGACCTAACCTGGACCAGGTTCTGACCTAACCTGGACCAGAACCTGACCTAACCTGGACCAGGTTCTGACCTAACCTGGACCAGAACCTGACCTAACCTGGACCAGGCTCTGACCTGACCTGGACCAGGTTCTGACCTAACCTGGACCAGAACCTGACCTGACCTGGACCAGGTTCTGACCTGACCTGGACCAGGTTCTGACCTGACCTGGACCAGGTTCTGACCTAACCTGAACCAGAACCTGACCTGACCTGGACCAGAACCTGACCTAACCTGGACCAGGTCCTGACCTGACCTGGACCAGAACCTGACCTAACCTGGTCCAGGTTCTGACCTAACCTGGACCAGGTTCTGACCTAACCTGGACCAGAGCCTGACCTAACTTGGACCAGAACCAGAGTCTGACCTAACCTGGACCAGGTCCTGACCTGACCTGGACCAGAACCTGACCTAACCTGGACCAGGTTCTGACCTAACCTGGACCAGGTTCTGACCTAACCTGGACCAGAACCTGACCTAACCTGGACCAGAACCTGACCTAACCTGGCCCACGTTCTGACCTGACCTAGACCAGAGCCTGACCTAACCTGGACCAGGTTCTGACCTGACCTGGACCAGAACCTGACCTGACCTGGACCAGAACCTGACCTAACCTGGACCAGGTTCTGACCTAACCTGGACCAGAACCTGACCTAACCTGGACCAGGTTCTGACCTGACCTGGACCAGAACCTGACCTAACCTGGACCAGGTCCTGACCTGACCTGGACCAGAACCTGACCTAACCTGGACCAGGTTCTGACCTAACCTGGACCAGAACCTGACCTGACCTGGACCAGGTCCTGACCTAACCTGGACCAGGTTCTGACCTGACCTGGACCAGAACCTGACCTAACCTGGACCAGGTTCTGACCTAACCTGGACCAGAGCCTGACCTAACCTGGACCAGAGCCTGACCTAACCTGGACCAGAGTCTGACCTAACCTGGACCAGGTCCTGACCTAACCTGGACCAGAGCCTGACCTAACCTGGACCAGAGTCTGACCTGACCTGGACCAGGTTCTGACCTAACCTGAACCAGAACCTGACCTGACCTGGACCAGGTTCGGACCTAACCTGGACAAGAGTCTGACCTAACCGGGACCAGAACCTGACCTAACCTGGACCAGATTCTGACCTGACCTGGACCAGAACCTGACCTGACCTGGACCAGGTTCTGACCTAACCTGGACCAGGTTCTGACCTGACCTGGACCAGAACCTGACCTAACCTGGACCAGGTCCTGACCTAACCTGGACCAGAACCTGACCTAACCTGGACCAGGTTCTGACCTGACCTGGACCAGAACCTGACCTAACCTGGACCAGGTTCTGACCTAACCTGGACCAGGTTCTGACCTAACCTGGACCAGAGCCTGACCTAACCTGGACCAGGTCCTGACCTAACCTGGACCAGAACCTGACCTAACCTGGACCAGGTCCTGACCTAACCTGGACCAGAACCTGACCTAACCTGGACCAGGTCTGACCTAACCTGGACCAGAACCTGACCTAACCTGGACCAGAACCTGACCTAACCTGGACCAGAACCTGACCTGACCTGGACCAGAACCTGACCTAACCTGGACCAGGTTCTGACCTGACCTGGACCAGGTTCTGACCTGACCTGGACCAGAACCTGACCTAACCTGGACCAGGTCCTGACCTAACCTGGACCAGAACCTGACCTAACCTGGACCAGGTCCTGACCTAACCTGGACCAGGTCCTGACCTAACCTGGACCAGGTCCTGACCTAACCTGGACCAGAACCTGACCTAACCTGGACCAGGTCCTGACCTAACCTGGACCAGAACCTGACCTAACCTGGACCAGGTCCTGACCTAACCTGGACCAGAACCTGACCTAACCTGGACCAGAACCTGACCTAACCTGGACCAGAACCTGACCTAACCTGGACCAGGTTCTGACCTAACCTGGACCAGGTTCTGACCTAACCTGGACCAGAACCTGACCTAACCTGGACCAGAACCTGACCTGACCTCGACCAGAACCTGACCTAACCTAGACCAGAACCTGACCTAACCTGGACCAGGTTCTGACCTGACCTGGACCAGAACCTGACCTAACCTGGACCAGGTCCTGACCTAACCTGGACCAGAACCTGACCTAACCTGGACCAGGTTCTGACCTAACCTGGACCAGAACCTGACCTCACCTGGACCAGGTTCTGACCTAACCTCGACCAGGTTCTGACCTAACCTGGACCAGGTTCTGACCTAACCTGGACCAGGTTCTGACCTAACCTGGACCAGAACCTGACCTAACCTGGACCAGGTTCTGACCTAACCTGGACCAGAACCTGACCTAACCTGGACCAGAACCTCACCTAACCAGGACCAGAACCTGACCTAACCTGGACCAGGGCCTGCCCTACCCTGGACCAGAACCTGACCTGACCTGGACCAGAACCTGACCTAACCTGGACCAGGTTCTGACCTAACCTGGACCAGGTTCTGACCTAACCTGGACCAGAACCTGACCTAACCTGGACCAGGTTCTGACCTAACCTGGACCAGAACCTGACCTAACCTGGACCAGGTCCTGACCTAACCTGGACCAGGTTCTGACCTAACCTGGACCAGAACCTGACCTAACCTGGACCAGGTCCTGACCTAACCTGGACCAGAACCTGACCTAACCTGGACCAGGTTCTGACCTAACCTGGACCAGAACCTGACCTAACCTGGACCAGGTTCTGACCTGACCTGGACCAGAACCTGACCTAACCTGGACCAGGTTCTGACCTAACCTGGACCAGAACCTGACCTAACCTGGACCAGGTTCTGACCTAACCTGGACCAGAACCTGACCTAACCTGGACCAGGTTCTGAACTGACCTGGACCAGGTTCTGACCTAACCTGGACCAGAACCTGACCTGACCTGGACCAGGTTCTGACCTGACCTGGACCAGGTTCTGACCTGACCTGGACCAGGTTCTGACCTAACCTGGACCAGGTCCTGACCTAACCTGGACCAGAACCTGACCTAACCTGGACCAGGTCCTGACCTGACCTGGACCAGAACCTGACCTAACCTGGACCAGGTTCTGACCTAACCTGGACCAGGTTCTGACCTAACCTGGACCAGAGCCTGACCTAACCTGGACCAGAACCAGAGTCTGACCTAACCTGGACCAGAGTCTGACCTAACCTGGACCAGGTCCTGACCTAACCTGGACCAGAGCCTGACCTAACCTGGACCAGAGTCTGACCTGACCTGGACCAGGTTCTGACCTAACCTGGACCAGGTTCTGACCTGACCTGGACCAGAACCTGACCTCACCTGGACCAGGTTCTGACCTAACCTGGACCAGGTCCTGACCTAACCTGGACCAGGTCCTGACCTGACCTGGACCAGAACCTGACCTAACCTGGACCAGGTTCTGACCTAACCTGGACCAGAACCTGACCTAACCTGGACCAGGTTCTGACCTGACCTGGACCAGAACCTGACCTAACCTGGACCAGGTTCTGACCTAACCTGGACCAGAACCTGACCTAACCTGGACCAGAACCTGACCTGACCTGGACCAGAACCTGACCTAACCTGGACCAGGTTCTGACCTGACCTGGACCAGGTTCTGACCTGACCTGGACCAGAACCTGACCTAACCTGGACCAGGTTCTGACCTAACCTGGACCAGAACCTGACCTAACCTGGACCAGGTCCTGACCTAACCTGGATCAGAACCTGACCTAACCTGGACCAGGTTCTGACCTGACCTGGACCAGGTTCTGACCTAACCTGAACCAGAACCTGACCTGACCTGGACCAGGTTCTGACCTAACCTGGACAAGGTTCTGACCTGACCTGGACCAGGTTCTGACCTAACCTGGACCAGGTCCTGACCTAACCTGGACCAGAACCTGACCTAACCTGGACCAGGTCCTGACCTGACCTGGACCAGAACCTGACCTAACCTGGACCAGGTTCTGACCTGACCTGGACCAGAACCTGACCTAACCTGGACCAGGTTCTGACCTAACCTGGATCAGAACCTGACCTAACCTGGACCAGGTTCTGACCTGACCTGGACCAGGTTCTGACCTAACCTGGACCAGAACCTGACCTGACCTGGACCAGGTTCTGACCTAACCTGGACCAGGTTCTGACCTGACCTGGACCAGAACCTGACCTAACCTGGACCAGGTTCTGACCTGACCTGGACCAGGTTCTGACCTAACCTGGACCAGGTTCTGACCTGACCTGGACCAGAACCTGACCTCACCTGGACCAGGTTCTGACCTAACCTGGACCAGAACCTGACCTAACCTGGACCAGGTCCTGACCTGACCTGGACCAGGTCCTGACCTAACCTGGACCAGATTCTGACCTAACCTGGACCAGAACCTGACCTAACCTGGACCAGGTTCTGACCTGACCTGGACCAGAACCTGACCTAACCTGGACCAGGTTCTGACCTAACCTGGACCAGAACCTGACCTAACCTGGACCAGAACCTGACCTAACCTGGACCAGGTTCTGACCTAACCTGGACCAGAACCTGACCTGACCTGGACCAGGTCCTGACCTAACCTGGACCAGGTCCTGACCTGACCTGGACCAGAACCTGACCTAACCTGGACCAGGTTCTGACCTGACCTGGACCAGGTTCTGACCTAACCTGGACCAGGTTCTGACCTGACCTGGACCAGAACCTGACCTCACCTGGACCAGGTTCTGACCTAACCTGGACCAGAACCTGACCTAACCTGGACCAGGTTCTGACCTGACCTGGACCAGAACCTGACCTAACCTGGACCAGGTTCTGACCTAACCTGGACCAGAACCTGACCTAACCTGGACTAGGTTCTGACCTGACCTGGACCAGGTTCTGACCTAACCTGGACCAGAACCTGACCTGACCTGGACCAGGTTCTGACCTAACCTGGACCAGGTTCTGACCTGACCTGGACCAGAACCTGACCTAACCTGGACCAGAACCTGACCTAACCTGGACCAGGTTCTGACCTGACCTGGACCAGAACCTGACCTAACCTGGACCAGGTTCTGACCTAACCTGGACCAGAACCTGTCCTAACCTGGACCAGGTCCTGACCTGACCTGGACCAGAACCTGACCTAACCTGGACCAGGTTCTGACCTAACCTGGACCAGAACCTGACCTAACCTTGACCAGGTTCTGACCTGACCTGGACCAGAACCTGACCTAACCTGGACCAGAGCCTGACCTAACCTGGACCAGAACCAGAGTCTGACCTAACCTGGACCAGAGTCTGACCTAACCTGGACCAGGTCCTGACCTTACCTGGACCAGAGCCTGACCTAACCTGGACCAGGTTCTGACCTAACCTGGACCAGGTTCTGACCTAACCTGGACCAGAACCTGACCTGACCTGGACCAGGTTCTGACCTGACCTGGACCAGGTTCTGACCTAACCTGGACCAGGTCCTGACCTGACCTGGACCAGGTTCTGACCTAACCTGGACCAGAGCCTGACCTAACCTGGACCAGAGCCTGACCTAACCTGGACCAGGTCCTGACCTAACCTGGACCAGAGTCTGACCTAACCTGGACCAGGTCCTGACCTGACCTGGACCAGAGCCTGAGTCTGACCTGACCTGGACCAGATCCTGACCTAACCTGGACCAGGTCCTGACCTAACCTGGACCAGGTCCTGACCTAACCTGGACCAGGTCCTGACCTAACCTGGACCAGGTCCTGACCTGACCTGGACCAGAGCCTGAGCGAACTGGGATATTTCTTAGTCACATCTTTGGGAAATTAGGTCACATTTGTGACCAAAATGGTCGCACTCTAGAGCCCCGAGTGCACAAATATAGGCTATATATTTTTAAAAACTTCATGCTGAAAGTGTGGCAGCTTTTATTTGATCGTGGCGGTGCGCCATGATCAAATACATGTACATATAAACGAAACCCTGCTTGGGATTAAAAACAAGTAGCGGTTTGTCAGGAAGCTGAACAGAAGGTTCAGCACTAATCCTCCTACAATAGTTTTCTATATATCTATGCTTGAAACCATGACTGACACAGGGTTCACTGGACCATCATTACAGGAGGTTTATCACATATAAAATTACAAATGTGCAAAATTAGAATCAGTATTTTATTATTTGCAATGTCAGTCAGCTGAGAGAACAAAGAATATTTTTTATCTTTTGACATTTTTTCATATTTGTCTTGATCTAAATCTTTGTTCTTGAAGAATAAAGTTTGTTCCTATAATTTTATGTCATTCAGGACTTAGATTTGCACAGTATGAAAAACAACGTTTGTCATGTATTTTTTTCTTTGAACCATCCTGATACAATTGTTAAAATCTGTAATGGATTTCTTGACATTTATTCAGGTAAACTCATTTATTTAATTTTCACGCAACTCTCAAACCAACACAGATACTGAACCTCCAACTGTCCTCAGGTCTGCTTTGGAAAAGAAGTTGTTAAACTCTGTGGGACATAAACTCACCCAGACACCAGGGCCACTAAAGCACATTCAAACAAGTAAAAGTAAAAACACCTCATTCTGGGTTGACAGCAGCTACAGAGATGGTTTCAGGTTTCCAGTGAGGTTTTTCTAAAATGAGCTGATAAAGAAATCCTTAGTTTAGATATTCTCTGACTAATCACAAGTGAAACTAAATCTGAACTAGAATGTTTTTTATTTTAATGGATCATTAACAGTCTGGACCATAAAACCCTCCTGGACCCGCCCCCGTTCCTCCTCTTCCTCCTGTTCCTCCTCTTCCTCCTGTTCCTCCTCTTCCTCCTGTTCCTCCTCTTCCTCCTGTTCCTCCTCTTCCTCCTGTTCCTCCTGTTCCTCCTCTTCCTCCTGTTCCTCCTCTTCCTCCTGTTCCTCCTCTTCCTCCTCTTCCTCCTGTTCCTCCTCTTCCTCCTGTTCCTCCTCTTCCTCCTGTTCCTCCTGTTCCTCCTGTTCCTCCTCTTCCTCCTGGTTCCCTGAGTGAAGGTCAGAGTCCCAGACGAGGCAGAACGACAAGCTGAGTCGAACTGATTCAACTCAACCAGAAACACTCAGGAAACTCTGAGTTCCTTTAAAGAAACAACAGACTCTAATCAATCACAGTCTGCTTTAACTGGATCTGATGCTGAAAACTGATCAGAAATCAGAAGTTGATGAATGAAGTTGTTGCTCTCCTGTGTCTGTTGTTGTAAACATTCACAACTTTGACTGGTTTTCTGAACCTTTTATTCTACTTTGTGTTAAATATGACAATAACTCAAACCAATCAAAGTTTGAAGCTGTTTGTAGAGGATAACAGATCTGAAGACACTGCTATCAGGTTAATGTTTGAACCCTTTCTCCTTTAAGGACTTTGATCCTGATGGTTAATCCCTCCTTCAGGTTGAACTCAGTCTGAAGCCTGATTTATACTTCTCCGACAGCACGTTTGCGCTCAGACGCACACGTATTGACGGAGACGTTTTTGATTTTTACTTCTCCGTCAGTGTTGTGAAGCAATTCTCCACCAGGACAGCAGAGGGCGCATAACTTTTCTGCAGTAATGCCTCGGTCGACCAAAGTTTGTTTACTTTAGCTCAGTAATGGCTGACAGAGAGCGAATTCTGATTGAGTTTGAACAGATTGATCTCGAAGAACAAACAATGTTGTTAAAAAGAATTAAACAGAAGTGAGGAGACAGCGGCCTCTGTTGAATGTCCGTCCGTCCGTTCAGTGAGGACGAGGCAGACGACAAGTGAAAATGCAGCTCTTGTTTAACCCTTTAGGGACACTGATGGATGATAGAAATGTTCGTACTTCGTCTGCCAGACGTTTCTCGAGCTGATCCATATCTGCTTCCGCGAGATTCAACTATTACTACTCTGTTGATAGCGGCACGAAGCCGGAAATGATCACGGGGTGTTGAGCCGACCAATCACAGGCATGCGTTGTCCGTCGCTTTCGACGCATAGTTAGAATTTTGGGCATGTCTCCGTCAGCCTCTGCGAGCATGTCGTAGAGAGCTTGCGTCGACGCATAATGGCGTTGCGTGTCTCCGTAACGACGCAGACGGAGAAGTATAAATCAGGCTTGAATCAAGACGACTTACAGAGATTTGATCTCAGAACATTTAAATTAAAACATCTTCATGGATAAATGTGATTTAGAGCTAAATATGAAGGAACCCTCTCAGACTGGACTCCATGATGGTTTCTAAAAGTTCATTATTACATGAAGAAGAGCTGAGGTCATGTGATCATCACTCCACACCCTGACCTTAAAAACCCAGCAGGTGTTTGTCACATGACACTGTGACACTCATTACTGGAAATGGATTTGGGTTTTATTCAGTTTTGTGTAGGACCAGGTTGATTAAGGAGTAACCATGGTAACAAAACTTACTTGGGGGAACAAAGGAACCAATGGGGAGTGCTGAGCTGAACAGTATTTATAGGGAGGTGATCAGGGAGACGATACACCTGTGGAGGATCAGTGCAGGAAACAGGAAGAAGACAGAAAAACAGAGAAGACAAGACTGAACACAAAGGTGACAGGACATGATGACACATTCCAGGAAAACAGAATCTTGAACCAATGTGTGCAAACTTCACTGGTTTAAAACCGTCACATGAAGCAACACGGCTCATTGGAGAGAAGCTGTGTAGGTCAAAGTATTTCCTGAAGTGAGCTGATGTTAATGTTTTACCACTGGGTCACTGAGGGACATACAGAGTGTGACTCTAATTACACCCAGTCAGGACCAGCTATAAAAGGGAAAGATTAAAATAAAAGTTAAATAATAATAATAACAAAAATTAGGAAGAGACACTCCACCTGAAGCTTTGTTTTCTGGATGTGGGCTCTACAGAACCAGAAGGACTTCCCTCGTCATAGGATGAGATAACTGAATCCAACTGGTTAAATCTAGGAATGAAAACTGGAAGAGGTTCAAACACTGAGGTGTTCCACAAGAGAAACTGAGACACAGGCTGTGTCTGGATCCAGGTCCAGGATCTTCTGAGGACGTGGACTTGCTGGTCTACCTAGGTTGGGTCCTCGCTCGACCGCTAAGACCAGAAATAAACGGCTCTGAATTCAGACGGTCTAGCCTCATACTTAGCCCCGCCCCTCAGTCCAGTCGCTTAGCAACCGTGACAGCGCTGACAGACAGGCTAAAGCTAATAAAATGGATCTAAAGAAACACTTGAAGCTCTTTTATGGTGACTTATTTCCTATACTTTCATTTAAAACATTCAAGCTAGCTTACATTGATTTCTTGTCTTAAATTACATGAAAAATAAAACAGTCAACCTCTTTTGTGGAGATTTTTATTATTAAACTTCATATAAAGAGAAGCAAAACATTCCTAAACACAAGCTTTTTATCATCTTTTGAGAAACTGACATTTAAAACTGGACTGCTCTCTGGTTTTTCTGCTACTGCTGCAAAATTGATGAACCAGTTGAATCCAACGGCCGGCACGCAAAGCATCCTGGGATAGCCTTGGCCAGCGAGGATACACCAGGCCCGTCCTCGAAATTGGGTGGAGCGAAGACGCATGGATGAGTATCCTTCGAATTCGGACAGCACTCGTCGCGGCGCTGTGACGTCATCGGACTCAAAATGCGTCCTCATAAGCGTCCTACCCCTGAATTCAAACATAGTCAATGTTTATCAAAGAGAGAAACTTCTCCTTGAACAAATCTTTCTGTTTCCTTGTATTTAAGGTGCCCAAATAGAAAAACCTGCCTTCCACTGCTCTGAAAGGAAAACTAGAAAAGTGTCTGAGCTGACTTTTGTTTACATTTTATTTATAACCAGAGAACTGATTAATTCTACTGGGTAAAGACAGAGCAGCAGGCAGAGAAACACAGGGGTTTAAGATTAAAACAACCAACAGATCATCGGCATAGAGTGAGACTTTGTGTTCAGTGTTACTTCTCCACCCCAGATATGACCTGACAGCTATAAAACACCACAGCAGTGGTGAATTCAGTGAACATCTCTGGTGGGAGCCCCAGTGTGAGCTAAAAGGGTTGATTACTGAGAGAGTGTACGTGTTGAAGCTGAGGGGTGAGAATACAGAAGTTTGATCATGAAACCTGGATCAAACCCAAATCCCAAAGATTGACAAATAAATAGTTATCAACGTAGTCCACTGTTTTCTCAGGCTTCTTTAGACATGAACAGAGAAGATTAAAGAAAAATGCTCTAACATTTCCTGTTAGAGTGCATACCTACATTTACGAGCTGTAACTAAAGGGGACAGGACCTTTCAGGTTCTGGAGCAGCCTGCCTCCAAAACTGGAGGTTTTTAAAAAACAACTGAAAACCTTTCCACTCAAGTCCTCTCTAACTCAACATGTAGATAGATCTGACTTGGTCTGCACTCTTGACTTTGTTTATATCATTTGAACAGCTGTTGTTGTTTATATTTTTGGTCTTGTACTTTTGTCCTTGCTATTATTTTTGACTCATGTTGAGAAATGTTTGCTTCTACCTGTGTTGAACAGCGCTTTGTGATCCTTATCTGTGAAAGGTGCTATAGAAATAAACTTTACTTACTTACCTAAATGCACCATGCAGTAATTCCACTGAGGGTCGTAATATGCTGTGTAGAAACACGTTGTTATGTAATCAGAAGGGCTGATAGAATGACTACAGAGGATATTTATGCAGAAACTGTCCACTAAACTCGATTATTCTGATAAAAAATAGCTTTAAACTGTTATGGATACTTGAATCTTTTTTTTTCTTCCTGCAGCTGAATCATTTCTGAAGTTTTCATCAGAATTCAAAATGGCCGCTTCGAGTTCTGGTGAGTCATGTTGATCAAACTGTTTACATTTTATACAGGGTTAGGGGTTGTTTAGTTAAATGAGAGAACAAAACGATGATGTTCAGCCAGTGTTAGATAATAGTACTAAAAATAATACATATTACTGGTGTGTGGAGGTGGGGGGTGCATTTGGAAAGGATAATGATGATCAGTTAAATTTTTTATTAATTGCTATGGATGATTGATTAATTATTTCTGACAATCTGAGTCTAGCCTAGGGTCAATATACCTGATCACAGCTGAGTGATCCAGACGGACTTGAGGAGCGTCTCGACGTCTTGATGAGTTCCAGGGAAGTCCCCAGTGAACACTCCTGTGGAGTAGTGGTTTGACCAGAACCTTTGTGGCTTTAGTCACTGTGTCCTTTAAATTCCATCATCAGTAGAAAAGTGAACTTTTCACAGGTCTCCTAACTCACAAGTATTATGCAATATTAGATGTGTAAAAAACTAATTTATTAACCTTATTTCTCAGTGAAGATACCAGTGTGTTTTAAATGATGATGTCATTGTTTAAGACATACCAGAAAAGTGAATCAATGGATTATTATATTTCTGTTTTCACAGGTACTGATCAACATCATCATCGAAGCAGCAGTTATGGCATGTTGCCACCTGACAGTAAGTCCAACAGAAACACTCTG
The DNA here is from genome assembly GCA_006937965.1 of Callopanchax toddi. Lineage (NCBI taxonomy): Eukaryota > Metazoa > Chordata > Actinopteri > Cyprinodontiformes > Nothobranchiidae > Callopanchax > Callopanchax toddi. Next base: position 367,349 of record SSNR01000400.1, read on the forward strand.
ATTTGATTTAACTTTGTTTTATTTTAGAGGAAAAGGTCTGAATGACTGTCACTATAACACAGTTTAGAAATAGAAAACAAACCTAAAACATTGTTTAATTTATGACTTGATCAACTTCAGTTGATTTTATCTTACAAAAGTTTGTCATTGACATTTGTGTAGTGGATTCTTACATTATTAATGTTTATAATGTTAATGTTTTAATATTTATGGAATATACGGTATATGAAAACCTGTAGACCTATGGGAAATAATTGAACTGAGTTGAGTTATGTATAATATCAGGTCTAAAAGATTTTGAACATGGAGATTTAGTAAGATCTGAACTAAAATATGGGGGCTTAGGGACTAAACAGCAAGCGTAAATTTAAGGTCTTAAATAAACCAGGATACATTTAGAATTAATGCCTAAATATAATGAAGTGAGGAAGAAATTAAATGTTTATGTTTATTCATTTTGTGAATGCTTTCACCCAAAGCGGCTTACATTTAGTGACCTATCAGGCGTGTTGTGATCTGTGGGGGAAACCGGAGTACCCGGAGGAAACCCACTCATGCATGAGGAGAACATTCTAACTCCACACAGAAAGGCCACAGCCGGGATTCAAACTTTGAACGGAATTCTAAAAGTAATAAAAGTTGGCAAATAAAATTATTTATCAAATTGCATCAGACTCAAAATTTAGTAAGAGTGACTAGTTAACTCAGTTTAGCTGCCAAGGGACAGGAAACTGCTCCTTGAACCTCTGCCTTACCGAGGTGGTGGAGGAGTTGCCTTAATGATCTGGTAAACTTTACCCTCTGCCCCATGTTGGGTCTCCCGTGGTAAATTGGTCCTAGGTGAAGGGTGAGACAAAGAGCGGTTCAGAAGACCTTTCATGAAGAAAACCTCTGAGTACCCAGTCTGGAGAAATAACTGGCTCTGGCCCTGGAGCCAGGCCTGGTAGCCGGGCTTTTGTCCATGGGCCCTGACCAGATCCAGCTCAGTCTGGTAATCTGGGCTCATCCACCTGTAGGAGGATTGGTTGACTTTATTAACAGACGCCAGGTCCATAAAAAAGAAATCCATACTAAAACCAGGGATAAAAACAGGAAATAAAAACAGATAAAATCAGACTAAAAAATAAAATACATAAAATAGTTGATAAAAAAAACCCACAAAATACATAAAAAGGTATTTACCCTCTAAAAAATATAAAACTGCTATAAAAATCCTACTATGAACTCGATTCACCCAAACATTTCAACCAGTGCTTTCTTATAGTGGATAAAAACAACTCGGAGCAGGATCAGTGATTGATGCTGAGATTCTACTGTTAGCAGAACTATCCAGTCGTTCTCTAAAGGTGAACATTCACTTTCTTAACAGAGCTTTAAAAGTGCACACACCAGGCATAACAAACATCTGGCTGGCACTCCCCCCTCTGGGTATTTTGAGAACAACTCGTAGGGCATCATTGTATGCAGCTTGCATCTTCTGCATGCTGCTTTTATTGTATGAGGACCAGAGTTGGGCAGTGTATAATGATGTGCAATACGCTTTGAACAGAGTCACCTTTAAGGCTGGAATACACCGGATACCTCAGCGATGCGCCACCTTTTGGCTGCGGTGTTGGCGAGTCTTGTACTCACACAAGACGCGCTCCTGACACAGCGCGCCGTAGGATGCTGCTTTAAAAAATCGCGCGATAGTCACAACATCACGCGGGAATTGAAAACTGGAAACGGGAAGTGAATTCTTTGTTTCTATGTGATCAGAGCTGCCGTCGTGTGTTGTGGGAACCTAATTCTAATTCTTTCAAAATGGGTCAGTAAGTTATTTAATGGAGCTGTTGTTTATGTGTGCCGTAATGTTTGTGGCGGTTTATTTCTGTGTGCCGTAATAGGAGCCGTTCTGCGTCGTAACGTCGGTGTCATGGTAATGGCGGTGTCAGAAAGTACTCAACATGTCGTGACACACGCGCACAGCTGCGACTGGCGCTCCTTTTTAAACTGGTGCGAATCTTTAGCGGGCTGGCGGCGTCTCGCGTGTCTGGGACGCGTTGTGGCGAGCTCTGTGTGAGTGATCTGATGGACTAGAATGGTTTTAAATCAAAATAACGCCGCAGCCACGACGTGGCGTGTCGCCGACGTGTCCGGTGTATTCTAGCCTTAACTCAGTGGTTCCCAAACTTTTTCTTCTGGGCCCCCCTTTATTTTACACATTTTTTCCCGTGCCCCCCCTCTCACACACACATGTGCACACATGCACGCATGCGCCCACACACATACACACACAAACACTGCAAACAGACAAATCTCATTTTCAAACTCCATTACAGGTTAACCTTTGAGATTTGAACAAGTAAAAGTAACTGCGTTTAACTACATGTTAAAATAAACTTCTTAAAAACAACAAACTTACCACTTTTACAGCTCAATAGAAACTTTAAAAAATGCCTCAGTGCAAAATGGGTTTTAAAAAATGACAAATTCTCTGAGAAAATGAAAATAAAAAATGTAAAGGTTTATTTTTACTTTAAAAAATTGTTCTCTCATCTTCTCAGTGACTGGTGTGAGCGGCTTGTTGCTGCAGGTCTCCTTTGTGTTGAGTTGTCCTCCAAACAGTGTCCTATGTGCCATCTGAGAATAAAATAGATGGGGGGGGGGGGGG
>SSNR01000400.1:386611-423022 GCA_006937965.1 Callopanchax toddi
GTTATCAGTATCATTGTCATAATTGTCCCCTATGTCAGGCAGTTGTTCCACACTTATAGTAAAAGCAAAAGGAATATGATCTGTAACAGCGACCCCATACTTAATAGTCATATTATCCAGAGCTGCATGTCCATCAGCTGTGCTAATGCAGTGATCCAGCCATGATGTACTATGCCACGCCTCACTTATATATGTGTAGCTGTCTCTTGGCAAACACACTTTACTTGATAGTATAAGATTATTATCTTCACACATCTGTGTTAGGTATTTAGCAAATTTGGAATTTCTATCTGATATATCAGCATTGAAGTCTCCCACAACATATATACTACAGGTACTATGACCTTGAATAAATGCGTTAATATAGGCCAACCTATTTAGATATTCTCCTTCATTTTCAGCAGATTCATATGGAGTATAAATATTAAGGATGACAAAGCTATTGTTATTCTGCGTATATTGTATACCAATACACCAATCTACACCCAATCTGATTGGTTTTATCGCTGCATCAAGTGTTTTGTCCCAGAGCACAGCCACTCCTCCAGGTATTCTGCCTCTGACTATAGCTGTGCTGAGGTCAGTGGTTGATTCCCCAACTCCCACAAATTTAGAATTAAACTGGTTAAGTTTTTCTAAATCCTGTTTAGGCAGAAATGTTTCCTGTAAACACAATATCTCACATTCCTCAAGCAAACTGTCCACAACAATACGTCGAGCTCCATCTCCCGCATCCTGGCCCACACGCAGGCCGCGACAGTTATAGGAAAGCACCCGAAGAGAAGTCCTCATGCTATGACGTCAGGACCGGGAGGGCTGCCGCTGCTGGAAGCACGTTAGACTCAATGGAGCGAGGCTTCCGCGGCTCATAATACCGCCGGACCAAAGCCCCTTCCGGCCAAAGTTCTGGTTTATACATGTCAGCAATGCCATCACACTCAGCCGTAACCTTGAACGAGCCAAACCTGCTATGTTCATTGACAATTTTCTGACAGGTTACATCTCTGTTGAGCTTCTCTTTAAGATATAAACAGAGCGTTTCTTCGTCAACTTCCGGTGCGAATTTAGTGGCGAACACACTCACTAATTTGGTCTTAACGGTTTTTATAGTACTCACGGCTCCGGTGCCAATGACAGACACAGGTCCCGACTTCTTGTTGTGTTTGGTGGTAGAATCACGCATCCCTACCCCTGCCACAACTTTCTCCGGTTTCCGACGAGGTCCGCCCTTCTTCACGACTTTACTCCACTTCGGGGAACATGTGTGTAGCTCCAGATCCACCAACTCCGACGTTGTTGTAGTAATCTCCACGCTAAGACCAGAGGCCACTTCCATCAGATCTTCACCACTCCTCGAAGTCTCAGGACAACCTGCTGGCTCATGGCTCCAGCTCCTTGCTGCTCAGCCAGGCAGCGGTCACTCCCCAGCAGCTCCGCAGAACGACTACCGGTACTCAGGTGAGAAGGTGGACCCATCCTTGGACCCTGCTCATCCTGAGCAGTGGGGCCAGCCAGTGCGCCGGTCTGGCACTCAAGTGCAGCCACCCGCTGGGCGATTCCCACAGTCTCAGTCCGAATTTGCTCACACACATCCGCCTGAGTTTTAGCTACGTGTTTTAACGCACCGACCTCAGTGCACAGCTGCTCCATCTGCCATAGCAAACAACACACGTCTGTAGCGTTATAAAACCTGGGGTTTATTCTACACCTTCCGTAAGAACACTAATGGAGTTTTGTTAGTTTTACACAAAGGTTGAACCTTGACACTATCACTCTTTAAGTGTCTGAACGGGGATATTTCTCTAGGTTCTTTGATTACAGGGAATTAGTAGGACCTTTTTTATATTGACGAATAGAAGCTTGAGTCATGGATCTAGACTTCATTAATTTATTAAGAAACACATACGACAGATATCACAGATAAGAAAGAGGTAGTTAGCAGGTAGTCAGCATTAAGTCATTCACGATGGTAAGGTGTTTTGAATTGAATCTTAAATAAGTTTTAGCACTCTGAGTCTCATGATGGTTTGGAGACTAGGGAGTTTTACTTAATTTAGATTAAGGATTCTGATGGAGGGGAACTAGTTATGGATGGATCAGTAAGTAGTTTGAGTGAGCGAATGTTGTTAGCTTTTATCAAGAGGCCTTTAAGTTTACCAGAGCTGTGGTTACTCAACTGCGTTCCCTGGATCGTCACTGTTGGAGTCGGATGAGACGGCGCGGAGGTGAGGTTTCCCCCTCGGTCAGGATCAGACGGCTGCGGGGGTTGAGGACCGCCGAAGGCCACAGGTGTCGTCCGTGGATACGAGTTGAGATAACCCATCTCTAGCAGGGAGCGTCGAGGCCTGGCATTCCCATAACGGAGCGTCAGACTGAAGGTGTCTGACCTCAAAAGGAAGCTGGTTTCATCGGCTCAGGCGGGCTGAGGTACCGTCTCAGGGGTGAGCCGGCAACTAGCGTCAGCTGTGTAGGAGTTGACAGCTGAGAGGAGGTCTGGTCAGCATCAGACCAGAACCGCTCTCCTTTCTCTTAGCTTGTTCCTCTTGTTCCTCTCTCTCTCTAGCTTCCGGGGTCGGAAGTTAAAGGGAGTCTAAAGGGACGTGGGCCAATGAGGAGTTATTAATGTCACGTGACTCAGACCGCTAACTCTTATTGGTTGTAGTAATGAGTGACGTGGTTGTCATAACTTTTATCAGGTTATGTATGTGAAATAATACTGAAGCAGATCAACATTCATTAATGCTGGAAGAAAATGCATTAATCATTTAAGACATTTCTGTAACAGATTAAAGTGTCATTTTAGGAAGAGACACCAAGAGTCTTTATTATTATTATTATTATTATTAAATAGAGTCCGGTGGATTCTTCCGATACGACCGTGACCTTGGAGGAATGTTGATTCAGGTTAAAACACAATAAAAGAGTCATTTTATTCCAAGTTATTGGGAAAAAGATGGTTATTATTTGTGATGATCTAGAGGTCAAACTTCAGAGGTAGTAACGCATTTGGGTTCGTTACACGTCCAAACTGGAGTATGTCACAGGTGGTAAATCATCCAAGTGATGAGACACAAATCTTGGAATATTCTCCCCACACTCATTCAACACTTTAAGGCAGAGTTTGATGTTATTAGCGTCTTTATGCTGCCCTTTGTATCCGACGCACTGCTGTGAAGTGCTAGGGCAGAGCTCAAACAAAACTTTTTTTGAGGCTTCAATCCCGTCGGAGTCAAATGTGTTCGTGGCTAACAACACAATCTCATCCTGACTCAAAGTTTTGATTTTAACAGCAAGAAAATTGAGCAGTTCATCCTCCACAATAATCTTGCCATCAGTCGTTCGATAAACCTCTGGTTTAAGTCGAGACCGTGCAGAAGCAGGAGCCAACACCACGCTACCTGCTGTGTCCGCCATCTTTCCTCATTCAATGATGAGGAGTATGATGAGTGCAGCACATTGTGCATCGGATTATCAAAGTATCTGAAGTGTCAGCACCTCTTAGCTTGAGAGACAACTCATCAGAAACACTATTAACCTGGGGATGGACCGTCCAACCTCAGGGGCAGAAGTCGTTGAAGTAGTAAAACAGAGCCCACTGGTAGAGATTGATGAGATCCACCCTGGGTATCTCAAGGTTAATGTTATAGACAGGGGTGGACTGGGATAATAATTCAGGCTGGGAATTTGATACCATCCCAGGCCACCACCACCCAATGTATGTAAAACACCAAGAGTGAGTTCAGTTGGGCGCCTACTGATATAAGAGTGTAAAAGAATCAAATAAAAGCTCTCACACACAGCTTTTTCAGGTTCTTTCCCCTACAAAATAAATATTTATGCTGCTCAGGGGAACAGAATGGACAGGCAAAGAAAAAGAGACAAACAACAAAGACAAGAGAGAGAAAATAGGTTGGGGGGATGACAACAATATTGGGCACAAGGTGACCAGACACAGTCACCACCAGCAGCAGGCCATGTGGGTGAAGTGTCTTCCTTAAGGACAGTACAAAGTGACCCTGGACCTGGGTTGGAACTGACAACCCTCTGGTTGCAAAACAAACACTCTGCCTACTGAGCTGCTGCCCATCTTCAGGGTAGAGCAGGCGCGGCGCCAGGCAGTAGCTTGGAGTTGCTATAGCCAGTGGCAGCCCGTCCATAGGGGGCACTAGGGCGCTGCCCCACCAGTCCCAAGAGGAAGAATAAGAGAAATAGGGATCACAAAATATAAAAAACTAACATTAAAATAAAACTAAACGAGCCATCCATCATACAATAAGTGCTGTGTATAATCTGCATTTAGGTGTAGTTTAGAAAACATTTTCTCACTATTTTTTACCAGACCGATAGGTCCTGTTTCTCTGGGTTCTACTGTGCATGTCTGGACCGGACGCCGTCCCGAGACACCGCATTGTTTTCTGCTCCTGGCTCATGCGCACTGGAAATCATCCTTAATGCAAAAGATAGGAGACCCATCGGGACGCAGGTCACCCTGACATGCGCACAACGGCACAGTCAAAACCGGAGAATGAATGCTTATTATTTAAGTATTTACTTTAGTTTTTATCATGAATTATGGCACTGTAACACACTGATAAGTCATAAGTGATTACAAATAAAGTAAAAAAGAAATAGAAAAACGTATTGAATGACTTAGACCGGATGTTGACCCGGAAGCCCTACAGAGCGATCGTTTGCTCCTGCCTGGCAGCAGACGGGAGTTAAAACTGGAGAGAACTAACTAACAAAATGGATATTTATTCAGAGAATCCTTCTTGGCAGCTTGTGACAAAAAGCCGTTTTATTCCATGGGTCCTGATTTCATCAACTCCATGGTGAGTGACTTCGTTTGTTTTTCTTTCGTTTTATTACCAATGTGTCTCGCAGATTTTTGCTATTGACAATGCCTGTCAGCAAACGGCAGAGACCTACTGTTTTGTGGATTTATACCTTAAATAGCGACATCTCTTTGTAGCCGAATATTAGAGGGACACGCATACTGTTGAGTGAATGTTGGTTCATGTAGTTTAGCCCGTTTTGAGGCGCTGTATGACACTTTTAATAAAAAAACACATGGCGCTCTATGGGAGTTTTGTATGAGTGGTCTAAAACTGTATTTTACCTTATTTTGATGGACATATCAGTGGATTTGACTTTATTTTGTTGTTAATTCTCTTCATTAGTGGAGCTGATTGTCATGACTTGCTTGGTTAGTGGTTGTTGTCTGAATTGTAACATTAATTATCTGACTGTTAGTTAGAGATGGATTGATGTGTTTGTGGTGTCAGTAGAAAGCTGATTGTGAATATTAAGTTGTGTTTCTGACCTTGTGTAGGTCAGGTTAGTTTTTTCCCTGAAACTCTGACTTCTGTTGTGACCACATTGTGGTTGTTTTTATTTTTATTTGTATCTGATTATATTGATATTATTCTAAGGTCTCCTTATGAAGACTTTATGATTTCTTTACTGTTTGATGTGTAGAATTAGACCTAACAGCTCCACATTGTTAGAGAACTGGTGGGAGGGATTTTTACCAGCCAAATATTCAGTCAGATGAAAATATTCTGCTTCATTCCTGCTGTAGTGGTGATGAGATGTGATTATTTGCGCATCTGAAAACTGATTTGTAAAAATATGCCCCACCCAAAAAAAATTTCACCAGCCGCCACTGGTTATACTATAGCAACACCTAGATTTGGCTAAGCAACTGCTTAGCAACCCCAATGGTGATGTACAATTATTATATAAAATAATTATGTATTAATTAGGGCTGGGACTTTAACCCGTTAATTATGAATGATTAATTATGAAAGAAATAATAATAATAATCTTTATTTATAAAGCGCCTTTCATACAGAAAAAGAAACTGTAACTCAAGGTGCTTAACAAGTTAAAATGACCCCACATAAACCACATTCCCATCCCTCCCCCATAAAAGCACACATACACACTCACACACACACACACACGTACACATACACACAAAGGACATTGGGCTGAGTACAGATGAGCAGGTTCTAAGGAAACGCCATCAGAGGAGCCCTCTGCACCGGCAGCAGCAGGTCAACAGCAGCAGCCAACGCACCGACACGGGGCGACCAGAGGGGGCAGGGCTGAGACCCCACCTCCACCTGGAACCACCTGGAGAACCAGGCAGCCACAGCTGACCACCGCTCCCGAGGCAGAGGACTCCCTCAGAGGAAACACTGGAAGGAAGATTAAAATAAGTTAAAATATAAAATAACATCAGATAAATATAAGAATAAACAATAAAACTGTGATAAAACTAACTAAATACCTAAAATCTATTAGACTAAAATCAGCTAAAGGTTAGACTAAAAACAGTTAAACAGGTTAAATAAATAAGAAGTAAAAAGATGAACTAAAAGCATTTAAACAGACTATAATAAATAATACTCAGTTAAAAGCTAGCTTAAAAAGGTGGGTCTTGAGCCTGCCTTTAAACACATGAACGTTCTCTGCAGCCCTGAGGTTCTCCGGCAGCCTGTTCCAGAGGTGAGGGCCATAATAATAAAAAGACGCCTCACCGTGAGTATGTGTTCTAACTTTAGAGATGACAAGCAGACGGCTGCCAGAGGAGCGCAGAGACCGCAGAGGTTCATACGGTAAAAGCAGTTCTGAGAGATAAGAAGGCCCAAGACCATTAAGACACTTAAAAACCATTAAAAGAACCTTAAACTGGATCCTAAACACACAGGGAACCAATGCAAAGACTTCAGGATGGTGTAATGTGCTCCCGCCTCCTGGTCTTCGTCAGGACACGTGCTGCTGAATTTTGTAAGAGTTGTAGACCTGAGATACTCTTTTTGGGAAGACCAGAAAGCAGGGCATTACAGTAGTCCATTCTACTGGTGATAAAAGCATCAGTGTCTCTGTGTTGGCCCCAGAGAGAATGGGGCGGACTCTGGCGATGTTCTTTAGGTGGTAAAAACCTATCTTAGTAATGTTTTTAATGTGAGGGATAAAAGTCAGCTCAGAGTCAAAAATCACGCCCAGGTTCTTCACTTGTACAGAAGGATTCATAGACAGTGATTGTAGTTTTGGTCAAAGTTTCTCTCTCTGAGCCTCAGGACCGATGACTAAAACCTCAGTTTTGTCCCGGTTGAGCTGGAGAAAGTTTTCTGCCATCCAGGATTTGAATACGCGTAAAAAACACAACTTGTGTTTGAAGCAAGGCGGAGCACTTGTCAGCATGATTTCCTGCTGCCCAGACGCACTGATCAGACCCTTGACGCAGCCCGTGTCAAGGTCCTCCCTCGGAGGATCCAGCCCACCCCACCTGCTTTGGATGTTATCAGTTCGCTTCACCTGTCTACACTTCACGGCCAAACTCAGCCCTCAACTCCATCCTTTCACCATGAAAACCTAAAGGGATCTGCGGTGAAACTGGACATCTCTAGCCTTTATAGGTTTATTCCTGCTCCTTCCTCGCCGTCCGGTCCGGTTCGGTTCAGTTCAGCAGTGGGCGGGTGTACGGGTCCACTCCCGGTCTGACACCGAGGAGTTGGTACAAGAGGATCGGTGTCGGCTCGGTAGGTCTACGAGAAACCCAGACCCTACCCCTATCTGAAAAGAAAAACCAGTACCAAACCGAGCTGAACCTTTAGTTTGTACCTCTTTTTGATTATACTGGTGCCGGTGCTCGGCCGGTTCTAAACTATAGGAGCCGCCGAGAACCAGTCTGCATTTCCACTATGCAGGAGCTCAGCAGGAGTCACGTGATAATACGTCACAGGTCACGCATCACTGCGTCTATTTTTAGAGCCCACCCCGACCCGCCTAATTAAAAACGCGTTATAATATTGACTGAAAGCGCCTTTATTTAGTCTGACTGTCTCCAAAATAAAAAGTTTTTTTTAACCATCTCTAAAATGTGCTTATAAATGCAATTATTAGAACAAAACATTCAACAGCAATGGCAATAATGGACTTAACGGACAAAATATCAACAGCAATAGACAATAAAAATAACTTCATTAGTGTTTTCATTGATTTAAAAAAAGCTTTTGATGTCATTGATCATTCCAGGTTACTTTGGAAATTAAGTCAGTATGGAATAAGAGGAGTGGCTCATCAATGGATTAAAAGTTATTTGGAAAATAGAAAACAGTTTGTTCAGATAAATGATAATAAATCAAAACTATGTGATATTAATTGTGGAGTGCCACAAGGGTCGGTCCTCAGACCCAAACTGTTCATTTTGTTTATTAACGACCTGGTGATAAGATACTTGGTACCGTTCTGTTTGCAGATGATACCACACTGTTTTAGTCAGGATCAGATATTAATGAAGTAGCTAAAGTGATCAATAATGAACTGATTAAAGTTAAAACCTGGTTTGAAATAAATAGATTAACATTGAATCTTAATAAAACTAACTTCATATTGTTTAGGGACAAAAAAAACAGTGATGTATCTTTGCACATAGATGGGATTGAAATTCAAAGAGTAACAGAAACTAAATTTTTAGGAGTTATTTTTGATGAAGACTTGACCTGGAAATCACATATTAGTTACATAAAAGGGAAAATTGCAAAATCCATAGGAGTATTACATAGAGTCAGGTTTTACTGACTAGTTCTGGTTTGTTGTACAACTCGCTGATTGTTCCATACTTGACTTATTGTGTAGAAATCTGGGGAGCAACATACAAAAGTTATACACAACCTTTATTTATTCTACAGAAAAGAGCTCTGAGAATCATCAGTTATAGTGACTACAGAGATCCATCAAACCCGTTGTTCATCAAATACAAAATATTGAAATTTTATGATTTAATAGACTGGAAAATTCTACAAACAATGTACAAAGCTAGTTTGAGTACTCTGCCAACAAACATTCAGAAGTTGTTTGAGAAGAGAACTAGTGGTTACATGTTGAAAGAAACTGATGTGTTTACAAAACCTAGATTTAGAATAAAAATGAAGGAATGGAGTATATCTGTAAATGGTGTTAAATTATGGAATAATCTTAACAGGGAAACAAAAAAATCAATGTCATTTAATATATTCAAAAAATGTACCAAAATGGATGTATTAAGTAATTATGAAAAAGTACATTAAATCAATGATCAGGATCAAATCTGGAAATAAGGACAAGACAGGGTTCATAATGAATCGAAGTTTGAAAATTGTATAGAATCTTTTTTGTTAATTGGGGGCAGAAATTACAAGATTTTTTTCTTCATTCTGCTCCTTTTTTGTTCAAATATGATTTTTTGTTATGTATATCTTATTGTTATTTTTTTTGTTTTATTTGAATAAAATAAACTTTGACAAAAAAAATAGTTTGCAGAGCACATCATTTCTCTGTCATGTTTTCTTTTATAAATCCTAGTTTGCAGAGAAAGTGACTCCTTTCTGACCTGTTTTTTGTTTTATAAATTTTATAATAAATTATAAACATATATATTTATTTTATAAGTTTTATAAATGAGGCCCCAGTGGTCGCAGAGCGAGAAATGGACGTCTCAGCTGCAGAGGCTCACTGTCAACATTGGCCTGTGCGTGCACGCATGCACACACACACACACTTGCACGCACAGACACAGACAATAAAGGACAGTTTGGCTGGAGGGATGTGTTTCTCGGCTGATCTGGGAGCGCCTAGGACCCCCGGAGGAGCGAGGTGGCTGGGAGAGGGAAGCCTGGCAGCTGTTGCCCTCCTGATCCGACCTCGCAGAGGAAGATGGACCAAAATTTTCTGATAACGCAACCCCCGATTTGAACCCGCCTCAAACCGCCCCGCACTGAAGGTAAAAATGTATTAACCCGTGGTTCCCGACCCCGCGGGGTAAAAGACAACCTGCGCATCACTAGTGTCCACCATCATCGCTTCAAAAGATGCTTTTTCTTCTTCGTGGGATTTCTCCGCCCGCCACTTGTCACGTCACGGGTTCCCGTGCCTGGACCAGCAGCGTTTCGGAGCTGGTTCGGAACCCGTTTTTTCAGCACCAGCATCAGTTTTCTTCAGTGGAAAAGCGTGGAACCAGTTCCGAACTCGGGCACCGGCACGGGAACCAGGGCAGTGGAGAGGGGGTTAGAGACCCGACTCAGATCCCTCATTGAAAACGAGGCAGAAGCCTCCAGACCGTGGGTCAGTTTGAACACTGCAAAGAATGATTCTCTCATCCAGGTGTTTCCACATGTTGGAAATATTTTATTATTATTATTTTAAGACAAATCCTTCAGAAATTGTCCATAAAATGAACAAATAAAATAATAAAGTACTGTATTCTAGGGTCTGTCCAGTTTTACTCAGGGATATTTTTGTGTTTTTCAACTGTTTTGAACTGAAATGCAAATTAAATGCATTTTTTCATAAATTAAAAACGCTTGAGTTTATAATATTAAATTCCAGGTCTATTATTTGATTCTGTACCCCAATAAAATTATTTTAAATAAAAAAAAAAGCTTTTATGGTAAATTGTATTGTTAGTATAAAATGCAATTAATTGTGATTAATTAATTACAAAAGCTGTAACTGTAACAAAAGCTGTTCAATTAATTTGATAATTTTTTTAAATCGAGTACCACCACTAATTTTTACATAAAAAATTGATTACCAACTTCTTAATGTCACTAAGCAACTCCTAAGCTACTGCAGAGAAAAAATCCTGGAGCTGCCCCTGAGGTAGAGTCACATGAAAGAGAATGAATCATCGTTTCTCATGAAGTTGTTGTTAGCCATCTGTACAACTCATATATCCATGACTTATTTATGTTTAAATAACCAGTCTCATTTTTCTCTCCAGTGTCTGAGCTGAGAGTCGTTCTACTGGGAAACAACTGGTTTGAGAGGAGTTCAGTGGGGAACATCTTACTGGGAGAGACCAGATTCAGCACTGAGGAAGAACCAATCTGCTGTCAGTGCTATACAAAAGATCTCAAAGACAAAAGAATAACCGTCATCAACACACCAGACCTGTTCCATCCTGATATTTCCCAGGAAGATTTGACTAAACACCTGGACGCCTGTGTCTGTCTCTCTGCTCCTGGACCTCATCTGTTCTTGTTGGTTCTGCAACCTGAAGACTTCACTGATCATCACAAACAAAGACTGGAATCAATTTTTGAAAACTTCAGTGATAAAACATTTGAGCAATCATTGGCTCTGATACGGACAATCAGAGAAGAACCTTCAGGTTCCATTGATCAATACGGGCAGCCTTTCAAGGATATTACCCAGAGATGTAGAACCAGACTGATGTGGCAGAAGAATTTAGAACGAGAAGACTTATTAACAATTGTGGGTAAAATGTTGGAACAGCTTAAAGGACAACATTTGATCTGTAATGTTTTCAAAGATCCCAGTGGCCATGAGGGGAGGATGAGAAGGATGCAGGAAACAAGATTCAGTCAGAACCGGGATTCTGGTCACAGTATTGGTAAGTAAGTAAGTAAGTAAGTAAGTAAAGTTTATTTATATAGCACCTTTCACAGAAAAAATCACAAAGTGCTTCACAGAAAACAGAATCAAACATGATAAAACAAATAAAATCAATAAAACAAACAAAATATCATTACAAATCAAAATCAATGTTAGTAAGTTGGTAAGTTGCAATGATGATGAATGGATGGATGCGCTAATTTAAAGTGATAATATGCAGTTTTGCTTGTTTTGGGCTCCCTCTAGTGTCCGTTTTAAATCACTGCCATTAAAAAGTTAGCACATAGTTTCTGCTTAGAAACCCCTAAATCTACCTGTTGAAATGTCTCCTCAGCCTTCATAGCTTTCTACAGGAGCGGTTATTTACTCCTTCAAAGAAATCAGCTGTGTTCAAGCAGGGAGAGATGGGAAAAATCAGGAATCATGAGCTAAAAACACTCCAGAGCTAGCATAACAGCTAGCCACTTTGGGTTAGCCTAACCCTCGTGAGCAGTGTTGGGCAAGTTACTTCAAAACTGTAATGCATTATTTATTACTTGTTACTGTCATTTTAAAGTAATCCCTTACATTACAATATTACAGTTTTTTAAATGTAAGGCATTACACTACTTTTACATTACTTTTAGTTACTCTCATCAAAATAACTACATATGGATTTGACATCGAATGAGCTCATTCTACATCCAGTGGAAAGTGATATGATGGATACATGGGGAGATATCCAACTATCTGTATATTAACCCATCCATCCATTATTTATCATCCATCTATCCATCTTTATTGTAGCGTATTATAACCTGTTCTTATTGTTATGATACGAACACACTTCTGCAAGATTATTAGTTTAGCTTGGTAGGTTTTACTCTGAGCTAGGCTAAGATACCCTTGCTAATCTAACAGTTATGCAGGGAAATTCTTAGATTCTGGATATTCAAAGTGAGGACTTACGCACCTTATACTTGAAAGATATAAACCGGAGGCAGACTTAGTCTACACTTCTTTTATTAAGCAAACAGATTGAACGAACAGACAGAGATATGAGGTAGGGAGTTTTGATGGCATTAAGCTGAGAGTTAATGACGAGAGCCCGTGAGATATAGATATCTAGGGAATTACCGAACTAGTTATGAGGGGAGTTTGGAGACTAAGTTAACGGGAGTGTTACTTATCAAGAGCCTCAGTATACCAGATCGGGTTACCTGCTGAGACGCTCCGTGGATCACTTTGGCGTGTCGAGGAGGGTTGTCTGTGGGTAGGGTGGCCCAGGACGGCCCTCGGATCCCCGAGGCGGCTGGTAGAGTCGCCCCAAGGCACGGAAAAGTCCGAGAGTCGCTCAGCAGCTCCATATCTGGCTGGGAAGGGAGGCTAGCAGGTTCTTCCCCATGGCAGGTGGAAACGAAGCAGATGGATGATGTCTAGCTTCAGTCCGGGGAAGATAACATCGACTTTAAAACGGGGATTGAGACCCGCAGGGAAAGTCGGCACCTGAGCGTACCGTGTAGCTGAGAAAAACGGTGCGCTCAGGGTCCGAAATTAACACTCGACAAATGCGACCAAATTGCTCCACTTGGCGAGTAAAATTTGGAGCGTCATCCGCCACTTGGCGAGTACATTTTTGCACCAAATTAGTTCTGTTTATCAGTTCCCTTCGATGGATTTCGCTCCTCTCCTGCCTGCATGAGACGTACGCGAAACGTGAGAGTCGCACCCTGAGGCATTTCTGCCTATTCATTCACTGTTTATCAAGGCAGCAGCAGTTAGCTTCATGTTAAAACTAGCGGCGAAATGTGGCGGTTTAGAACTGGAATCAGCCAGTCTTTCTGAGCTGCACCGTTTGCCACCAGTACTCTAGAAAGGACTAAAACTCATTTGACATTGGAAATAAGACGATGAAGCTACAGGGACTTTGACCCAAATGAGTTTGTAATGCTGTGGCACAAAGACTGTCAGCAGCAGGAGGCCAGACTTCATGGACAGAGAAAACAAGGAGTCTGACTAGATTTCAATAAAAGAGTTCATTAAAAATATTTCTAAAAAATAAAAATCTGAAATGACTAAAAAGTAGTTTTTCTTATTAATGATTGTTTAATTAAGTTGTCATTCCTTTCTGTTTGGATCCAACATAATATCATATTATAGAATAACGTGCTTTGGGTAGATCTAAATCATTTAGAATTTGGCCGGTAAAAAATATGTTTGGCCGGTAGATTTTAATCATCTACATGGGATCTTTTTGACGCGTGGCCCAGTAGGAACGAGTTTACCAAGTCACGTGCCCTCGTCATTAAGGATCCCAGGTTTAACCCTAAATGGATTATTAATATGATTTAGCCTTTTAGCAAAAGTAGAAACATGAAATAATACTGATGCAACATCAACATTCATTAATACTGGAAGAAAATGAATTAATCATATTAAGACATTTCTGGACAGTGGATTAAAGGTAGTGTCCTTTAGAATGAGACATCAAAGAGTCTTTAAGTTTAATTATTAACTAAAGAACGTCTTCTGGGTCTTCCGACACGACCGGGTCCTGGAAGGAATGTTGATTCAGGTTACAACATAATAAAAGAGTCATTTTAATCCAAGTTATTGGGAAAATGATGAGTTATTGTAGTGATGATCATCTTAAGTCAAAGTTCAGAGGATGTAACGTATTTGTTGAGGTTACATTATCCATCCATCCATGCATCTATCCATCATTTATTCATCCATCCATCATTATCCATCCATCCATGCATCTATCCATCATTTATTCATCCATCCATCCATCTTTATCCATCCATCATTATTCATCCATCCATCCATCATTTATCATCCATCCATCTAACCGTACTAATCTATCATATCTACATACAGTATATTTAAATCTATACACACATATATATATACGTGAGGCAGCTTGAGCACATGGGGAGTTCCTATTCATTAGTCTGACTCCTACCTCTACCTGTGTGCTTCGATCTCCTCCACGGTCCACCTGTCTGCTCCTCCTCCCTCCTGCAGCAGACGCTGCATGACGCGTGCTTTCCTCTGCTCGGTGCGCGCGAGAGAGCGAGCTCTCCAACTTCTGATGTTAATAATCTAGTCTGTTAGAGCGACTCTTTATCAGGAAACTTGTCAGTTCGCTTCAGTTTCCGAGCGGTTCGCTTCGGGCCTTGGTTACTGTGAGCACGCAGGACTTGGACAGCGCACGCGACTTGTGCGCGCTCCTCTGACACAGTTCGGAACCACGCATGAGTTTGCTGCGTGGCCCAGACAGAACCGGACTCCTCTGCTCTGTCTGACTACAGGAAGTGAAACATTTGGCGCTGAGTGACGTTTCTCCTCTGGAAAACCACCACTTCAGTCCGGGTTAAACATGCACTGTATTGTGCGCATTACTGACATTGTACCGAGTAAAATATTACCGATTTTTTTTCTGCAATGCCTTACATTACTGCGTTACCGCAAAAAGCAATGCATTACAGTAATTAATTACTTTTGTAACTCGTTACTCCCAACACTGCTCGTGAGACACGTGACTTCCTGGGTACCGTGACGGCGACGGAGATTTTGCAATCGTGGTATTCCGGATCTAACCACCAGATGGGGCTAAGTGACTTTTCATTAACTCTGTAAAGAGTCAGATTAGCACAGACTGGCTCAAGGAGAAGATTTAAAAATATGAAAATGTTGCAAATTATTAAGTTGTAAGAACTTTAAGTGGTTTTACGTTTGTTCTGCCTCTGTACTACTGTCAACTGGTGAAAGAAAACTTGTTCATTAAAATAATCAGTGAGATCAAATGTAAGTAAGTTTATTTTTATAGCTCCTTTCATATATAAGGATCACAAAGCAGCTTCTGGCTGGGGGACAAGAAGACCGTTGTTATTATTTGTCAGTTGTCAGTAACTTGAGCTAAATACCGACAAACTAAAATCTGTCAGCATGGTTAACACATGCAAGCTGCACAAATACATGAAAGGACAGTAACGTAACATTTCTCAGGTTTTCAGCTTATAAAAGCATCAAAGTCAGAGACTTGTAGTGGATTAATAACCACATCATGGAGTCAAAGTCTCATCACAGGTAAAAAAGTTAAATATCTGCCTCATATGTTCAGACATGAACTAGTTATAGCCATCTAATGACTTATCAGCCTTTGTAACCTGGTTAAATTAGTTTATTTTTAAATAATTAGACAAAATGTGTTCTGTAGTCGGAGCAGGCAGACATTAATGTCATTGATTTTATGTTTACTGAGCTCGTCAGGTAGGTCAGAAATATAAAAATGATTTGTTTATTTATTTATTCATAAACTGTCCCTCCTGAGATCAGCCCGTTTGTTCGGGAGAGGACGGAGTTCGGAGTCGGCAGCTCCAATGTTTGTTTTGTGTTTCGGTTCACGGAGCTCATCAGGATAAACGGAGAATCTATTGAAAACTACCGGTGTCACGGTAATCCTTCAACGTTAACCCGCACAACGCAGAAGAGATCAGGTTACTCCTTCGTTGCTTCAGCTGAGTGAATTTACACCGGACTTAAAGCAGCAACGTATTTCAGCAAGAGAGCATTTTTTAAACCAATGTACCACGGAAAGCGCTATAACTGGCTCTATATGGGAGGACACAAACATTCAGTAAGGCCACAGCAATCATCCAATCACACACACATGCACACGCATCTTCATATTCCTGCACTTCCACCTACGATGGCTCAGGCACCGGAGGATCCAAGTCCCAAACACCTCCGAGTGGGGGCTGCCACACCAAGTGGAACTGCCGGCAAGTTACACGAGAACTCCCACGTTACAAAACCAAAACCCAACAAACACTTACCAACGGCGACTCCATCAGCTGAGTCCCAAATCTGCTGCATGGCCCGAATCCTGCCCCATTTAAACAGTGCCTCCCAGCAGCCCATAGGTCCACCCCACAACAGCAGGTGGAACCAATCTATTATAAATCCAATGCATTATTACTGGTATTATTATTATTATTATGTTTGTTTGTGATCCTCTTCACAACCGTTTTGCAATGACTCCAACTCTCCACCTAACCCTGGAGCACTGAGCTAGCATTTTTCAGCTTATCCAATTGCTTGCTGTTCTTGTCCCTCAGACACCCCCACCCCCCCAAAGACACTGCACTGGCTAGTGACACTGTGACAGAACATTTTCAGCATCTCCTTACACACATTAAATGATCTCAGCCTCTGGAGGAAGTAGAGGCAGTTTTGCCCCTTCCTGTAGAGAGCATCTGTGTTTGGGGACTAGTCGATAGGGAGGAGCGAGTACAGCATTATCTGTATCTGTTCAACCACCTAAATTATCTGTATCCGTATCTGTACTCGGAGTGGGCGGGGCCTAACCCGGAAGTGGGCGGGACGTGACCGGAAGTGGCATGTTTTGTCCTGAAGTGGGTGTGGCTTAAATCTGTACGTTATTTTAAGTCTAAAATTGATATTGATTGATCAGAATTAGCTATTTGTATTGTTTATTTGAAAACTACAGAGCAGCCTCAGAATTAAGATTCAATGTTTTTGATCACAATATTAAAGGCAGTGTTTTTCAATCTTTTTTGAGCCAAGGTTACACTTTGTCATAAAAAAAAAAAAAAAACAAGGCACACCATGGGGTGGTGGGGGGGGGGGCTAGTTACCAGCCTAACATAAAACCCTAACACCTGTCAGAACCTCCCAGACCAGAGTCACAACCCCCAACATTCACCAGACCAGATGAGCTCTGAGCTCATTGATGTCTGATAAAGGTAGCAGGTTGAATTTGGTCCAATCAAACATTTTAACACTAAAACACATTGATCTGTCAGGACTGCAGCTGTTTACTAAGGCTCACTCTGTTTTAATAGTTTTATTGTAGAAACCTTCTCATCTGGTCACCTGATAATAAAGGATTAGATTTAGTTTACAGGTCACCTGATTAACTCTCTTTTTTTTACCACAAGTATTTATCTGTAATGGATTAAATCTGCCTTAAAATGACTTTATTTCTGTCCTGTTTATTTTATTATCCATGTTACCGCATACAGGGCTCTTTCTGTTTTAGTTAAACTACTTGTGGTTTTTAAACATTAGAATTAATGTGAGTCTCTGAAAACAGCTGTAAAGACAATCTGATAAAGTCACTGACAGATCAATGTGTTTTAGTGTTGATGATCTGGTGAATTTTAAGCTGTCAGTCACGCAGCTGGGAAACACGACGCGCGCTCCCATTCACTTTATGAATGACAGGCGCGCCGCGCATGAGCACGGCTGAGTTCACCTGACGCGTGACAGATAACGGGACCTTCGTCCTTCAGCCAATGGGTCTCAGACCGGTTTTACGCAGACTTTTTTGCCAAATGCGCATCATCACACAGAAAGCAAAAAGATGCTGATTCGACCCAGTGTCAGCAGACCCGCTGATCTACTGGTTTTATGGACCAGGCAGATCAAATTATGAATTTTAAAAGTCTGGACTGTCATTGGTCCACCAGGAAACGATCCGGTCACCAGAGCGTCCAGGTTGACGCGTAGCCTCCTTCTCCTCCTCGCCAAACTCCTCACTCACTGGGAGAACGCGTCCTGTCAGGACTGAACCCCTAAGCGGACTTTCCATCTGCTCCTACCCTCACACCGGGAAGAACCGCTACCAGACTAGCAGTTTTTCCTCAGTTTCCCCGCCACTCCTGGCGGTCTGCGCGTACAGCTGTTCTGACCGAGCAGAGCTAGCGGTTATGGGGCACGGGAGAGGTCCTGGTGGTGGAGCCGGAGCGGGTTACTTTTGGGCCTGATGAGGGTCTGGATGAACGCCCTCCCCGCCTCCGCCTCCTCCTCCCCCTCCTCTCCACAGCTGAGAAAATCAGGTGTGGGCGCTCTGGCCACTCACAGAGCGTGAACACAGTCAGTTGACGATTTCCTTCAGCACGATCATGAATAATGATGCCTTTTATTTGGATCCGGCTCGGACTCGTCAAAAATGCATTATCCGTACCGGATGCTCGTCTGAAACGAGGATTCGGCTCATCCCTACTAGTCGAGCTTTTCATCAATCAGGACACCCAAGTATTTGTAGGTCTGTACTACTTCAATGTCCTGACCCAGAATGGAGACAGGACGATGGGGAGCACCTGATCTTCTAAAGTCCAGCTGTACTTCCTTTGTTTTAGTAGCACTGAGATGAAGACAGTTCTTGTTATACCAATCCCTGAAGGCCTCCACAAGATCCCTGTATTCCTGCTCAGACTCATGATGTTTGCTACAATGGCTGTGTCGTCAGAATATTTTTGAATGTGGCAGGACTCTGAGTTATACTCAAACTCAGCTGTGTAAAGTGTGAACAGAAAAGGGGCTAGAACTGTTCCCTGGGGGCCCTGTGCTGCTCTTAACAGTCCCTGAGGCACAGTTTTGCAGTTTGACAAACTGTGGTCTCTCAGTCAGGTGTCATCCCCATCCCCACTAGCTGGTCCCTCAAGATGTTTGGCTGGATTGTGTTGAATGCACTCAAAATGTCAAAGAAGAGCATCCTAACATAACTACCTGGCTCATGCAGGTAGGAGTGGAACCAATGCAGCATTTAGAGGACAGCATCCTCTATCCAACATGCTCCTGATAGGCGAACTGAAGACGGTCTGCAGCATGAGCCAACCCTGCTCTTATTCAATGAAGGGCCAGTTGTTCCAAGGTCTTCATAATGTATGATGTAAGGGCCAATAGTCATTTATCTCAACTGGTCTCTGTACTTTGGCCACAGGTACCAGACAATATGCCTGCACTGGAACTTTGCCTGAGGAAAGACTCATGTTAAAGAGCCTTTGGAGGGGTTCTGTAAGCTGACTTGAACAGATTTTCAAGTGTCTTGGACACAGTTCATTTGGGCCTACTGCTTTCCCAGGGCACAACCTCCATAGCTCCATCATCACCTCCTCAGTGATACAGAACAGAGGATGAGATGTAATGGATGTGTTACCTGTGGTGGTGGAGGGGAGATTGCCTGCAGAAGACTGTGGAAAAGGAGCAGTAAATACAGTCTGAGTAGTGTCAGGTACTGACTTTGTGGGGACATTGGCCAGTCCATCAAACCTATTATAACTTAAAGTCATTGGCCCTGTCCTCATCCCCCTCAACAGCATTGTTATTCTTCCTTGAATAACAGTGATGTTCCTCATTCCTCTCTAGGGGTGGGAATCAAGAATTGGTTCCGAAGCCAACAGACCAATTCCATCAGAACTGTACACCTCCAACGTTTTCAATTCTTCTTAACGATTCTCTTGTTTACTGTTTTCCCGAAATTTTCTGGTCAGTAATCTTCCAGCCACGGAGAAATCAGACTCCTATGCACCTCTCACTGGTCCGACAGAACAATAACCCGGCGCGAGCAGCGGAGGGGCTTAACCAGGTGAGATCCCAATGGTAACCAGCGTCTACAGATGAACCCGCAACAAACACCGAGCCCCCAATCCTCTTTTTCACAAATCTCACTCTGCTGTCTTTGAGACGAGTCAGGAGGCTGAAGGCTCTGCAGAGGTTTGAGTCCAGAAGCAGGACCGGGTTTGTCCAATTCTGGTCTTCACCTCGTCATACCGCTTTGATGTGCTCCTCTGTGGCAAGCCCTTTTAACATTTAATCAACAATCTGACCTCTCTGTAATTCCTATTTTATACAGCAATAACTTAATTTATCCCAGTACTTAAAAGAAAAAAGTAAAACAGACACACACACTAAAATCACACCATGGTTGCTCATAATGCAGAAGACTGAGTAGAACTTCTTTTTTTTGCCATTTAACAACTACTCCCGGATTGCTAACGGAATTGTTAAGGAATTGGATTGATAAGCAGAATCGATAATGACATTGATAACAACCTATCAATTTCCACCCCTAGTCCTCTCCATACTTCTCTAGTGTCCATCTGCTGTAGCTGACTCTCATACAGTTTAAATTGAATATCATCGTCTTGATAGCAGATATTCATGAGGTAAACCAGTCCTGTAAGTGTTTTACTCAAAGTTTGGTTGAAAGTCTTAATATCAAGGTATTTTAAAGTATTTTAAATAAATGTAGCATCTTTGGAAACTGATGGTTGGGATGTCTTATAAATGATGCGCAATGTGATCTTGGAAAATAATGTAATTTTATTGTATTTGTTTTTTACCTACAGAACAATTCAGGGTTGTGTTATTTGGAAGAAGGGAAGACAAGAAGTCAGCCCTGGGAAACATCCTCACAGGGAAAAAGGAGTTTTCCAATCCAAGAGTCATTTCAAACAAAGTCTGTTTGTCTTCCAGTGGGGAGTGGAACTGGAAACCAGTAACGGTGATAAAAACTCCAGACTTCTCCAGTCTGTCTGTTGAATCAGTGAGACAGGAGATGAAGAGCTGTGTGAGTCTCTGTCCTCCTGGACCAAACGTCCTGCTGCTGCTGGTGAAACCCTCTGAATTCACTGAAGAGAACAGAAAAACTCTGAAGTTCATCCTGAGTCTGTTTGGTCCAAATGTCTTCAGACATTCGATGGTCATCTTGACTCATGAAGAGAAACAAAACAATTCCTCTGTGCATCAACTCATCCATGACTGCAAAGAACGACATCATAGAGTCAATCTAGACAGAAAGGAAACATCACAACATGAATTAGAAGAGTTGAAGAAAAAGCTGGAAACAATGATTTGTGACAACAGAGGAGGATATTTAACTCTAAATGAAGAGTTTGACTCAGGTCCTGAACCCAGACCTGTTCTGAACATGGTTCTGTTTGGAAGGAGAGGAGCTGGGAAGACTCCAGTTGTTGAGTCCATTTTAGGAAAAAACCGGTTTGGTCCTCCAGCTAACTCATCAGAGTGTGTTCTAAACCAGGGAGAGGTGTGTGGACGTTGGCTTTCTCTGGTGGAGCTTCCTGCCTTGTCTGGAAAACCTCAGCAGGAAGTGATGGAGGAATCATTTAGGTGTCTCTCCCTCTGTGGTCCTGAGGGCGTCCACGCCTTCATCCTGGTCCTACCTGTGGGTCCCCTCACCGATGAAGACAAGGGAGAGTTACAGGCCATCCAGGACACGTTCAGCTCTCGAGTCAACGCCTTCACCGTGATCCTGTTCACCGTGGACTCTGACCCTACTGCTACAGCTGTGGTTGACTTTATAGAAAACAGCAGAGACATCCAGGAGCTCCTTCAGAGATGTGAAGGACGATACGTGGTTCTCAACATCAGGGACAGGCAGCAGATCTCCAAACTATTGAATGTTGTGGAAAGAATTAGATTTTATAAGCACAGTTACTTTACAAATGACACATTCACCATGGCTCAGATTGAAAAGGTTGTAAAGCAGGAAGCGGATATTGCAACACTTAAAGCAGAACTTCTAGAAGTGAAAAAGAAAGACGACATGGACAAAGATGATGGAAGTCAGAGAGAGTCTTTCCGGGTGGTGCTGATTGGGAAAACCGGCAGTGGAAAGAGTGCAACAGGAAACACCATTCTCGGCCGAGATCATTTCAAATCCAAAGCCAGCGGAAAGTCGGTCACCAAGTTTTGTGAAAAAGGTACAGGAGAGATTAATGGTCGGCCTGTTGTTGTTGTCGACACGCCTGGTTTGTTTGACACGACTCTGTCCAATGACGAAGTTGGACAGGAACTGGTGAAATGCATCAGCCTGTTGGCTCCTGGACCTCATGTCATCCTACTGGTGCTGCAGATCGGACGATTTACTAACGAGGAAAAAGAAACCGTGGATCTGATCAAGAAGTACTTTGGCAGGAATTCACAAAACTACATCATTGTCACATTCACGAGAAAAGATGACCTGGACAACCAAACATTTGAGAGTTACCTTGAGGATGACTGTGAAGATTTTGTCAAAAAACTGGTTCACAACTGTGGAAACAGATACCTTGTCTTCAATAATAAAGACCCAAAGAATCAAACTCAGATCAGTGAGCTGCTGATGAAGATCCAGTCAGTGGTGGATGAAAATGGTGGTGGCTGTTACACCAATGACATGTTCCAGGAGGCTGAGATGGCAATTAAGCATGAAGTGGAGAGAATCCTAAAAGAGAAGGAAGAAGAGATGCAAAGACAGAAAGAAGAACTTGAGCAAAAACACAAGGAAAAAATACAGGTGATGGAGTTAAAAATGGAAGAACAAAAAGCAGAAATCGAAGAAGAAAGAAAACTGAGAGACAATCAACTTAAAGAAATGGAGCAAAATATAAATGATGAGCGAAAACAAAGAAAGATGGAAAAGGAAAAAAGAGAGGAGGAAGACAACTCAAAGAGAAGGCAAGAGAAATTAAAAGAACAGGAATGGAAAGAAACACTTGAAGAACTAGAGAAAAAGATCAAATCAGAAACACGGGAAAAGGAGATTACTGACAGAGAGCTGGAGAAAAGCAGAGAAGAGATTAGAGAACAGATGGAAAACTGGGAGAAGGAAAGACAAAAATCATGGGAAAAAAGAAATCAAGAGAATGAACAGAGACGTCAGGAGGAACAAGAAAAAATAACGAAGCTTCAAGAAAAGTATGAGCAAGAAAGAGAAAAGTCTGAAAACAAAAGAAGAGAAGAAGATCGAATCAGGAGAGAACTAGAGGAGAAGGAGAGGAATGAATTAGAGGAAAACTATAAGAAAAAATTAGACGACATGAAAAAGAAATACGAAGATGAGGCCAGAAAACAAGCTGAAGAATTTAATGAGTTCAGACAGAAATACACCAACGACTTTCTGGCTCTGGTAGAAAAACACATGGAGGAGATACAGGAACTGAAGGAGGAACATAAGAAAGAAATTCTGATGACAGAACAGAAACACAATAAAGATTATAAACTGTTAGATGAACTTTCACGTGGCAAAGAAAAAAGTTTCAAAGAACAAATGGAAGCTTTGGGACAAAAGCATGCTTCAGATGTACAAGCACTAAAAGATGGATATAAAAGGGGGGGTCGCTGTATCATCCTTTAATTATGACTTCTAAAACCAGATGAAAACTCTTGATCAGCTAGCAGCGTTCTCTTTCCAACATCTACAGATCTTGCTGCATGAGAAACATTATTTAGTGACTTCCTGAAGATATTTTTTCTAACATTTGTGGGTCAAGCCCCAAAATACTCATGAATCTTTTTCACCATGATCAAACAGCTGAAAAGTTAGGGTGATTGTTTGCCTTTTATCAGTTATTTACAACAATATTTATTATTTCACAACCCATCATGCTTCAACCATCTTAAGAGTAAGACACAAATAAATTCTCCATCAGACCTGAATGACTACAGACCTGACACCTGATGTCATGATGTACCTAATGGCCTGGTTTACTTTAAAGTGCCTGTGACTCCATATTTAAATCACTTTATATTAAACAGCTGTAATCTTTGATGCCTCTAGATCAGCGTTGCACCATTAGAACTCAAAATACGCTGTAATTATTTCCTAAAGAGCAACTCAGAGATCAGAAGAAAGCGCCGCCTTCCGGTTCTGCTGGGTTTCTCCTTATTTGGCAGCCTGACACTTCTGCTGCAGCAGGGGGCAGTGTCCAGTAGGGGGCAGTGTCCAGTAGGGGGCAGTGCCCAGTAGGGGGCAGTGTCCAGTAGGGGGCAGTGCCCAGTAGGGGGCAGTGTCCAGTAGGGGGCAGTGCCCAGTAGGGGGCAGTGCCGTCGCGTGAAAGAGAAACAAAACTGAAACTAAACACTACACGGTCTATGGGCAATGGCGGCGGCACTGCCTCGCTCCAGTTGTCGTGAACGTGCATGTGGGCGGAGAATTGACCATATAAGCAAGTCCGGATCACTATGACCTCATAGCGGGCTGGAGTGAAAAAAACTGTTTGAAACCTGGGTCTGAAATCTGGAAGAGCTTCTCACTGGCTGGACTAGGAGACAGATGGACGCCGTTTTTTGCTCTTTCTGGCAGGTTTAAGGTGAGAACTCAATGTTGCAACATGATAGATAAGTCAGAAAACATGGAAACCGATGTCATGGGCACTTTAAACAGTCGTGTTCATTGTAGGATCTCTGGGTGGTAAACTTGTATCAGCATGAACACTCTGACCCAGATGCATCTACGTAGACCCAAACGAGCGATAGCAGCTCTTCTATTGGATCAGAACAACAAGTGTCAGCCTTCAGTCCCAATGATCTTTGGTCTTCCTTGATCCTGTTTCTGGTTCTATAGTCCTCCTTCCTTGGGTCTTTTTAGGGTGCTTTCACACCATCACTGGTCTCTGGACCAGAGTTCATTTCCTCAAATAGCCCTCCTCATTTGGGCTGGTGTGAAAGATCACTGAATTCTGCTTTGGACCAGCAAGTGAACTCTGGTCCTCCTGACAAAGTGGGAATCACCCCTGAACCCTGGTGCAGTCCACACGCAAAATCTAACTCACATCCAGTAAATGTATGTATTTGGACAAGGCTTTCATCCAAAGTGACTTACAAATGTTAGGAGAACTGGAAGCGATGTAAGTGCATTTTTTATAGGTTAGGGGAGTGTATATATCACAGTTCCTTGTAGCTACCCACAGGACAACTTAAATTTTAAAAGTGTTAGTAAAATGGTGGGTGGAAGAGCATGGTTAGAAATCTGCCACAGCTGTTTTAAAGGATGTTTGTGTCATTCTGAAGGTGTTTTATCAGCTGTTTATCTACAGTCAGGACCACACCCACCAGTGACATCACCTAAAGATGGTGGAGTCTCTTGAAACAGGAAGTTGTCCTCTGACCTGATCAGATCAGGAGATACGTTGCTGCAGATCAGTGACAATTTAGCAGCAAGTATTTTGTGTATTGAAAACAACTCTTGCTCTAAAAAGTCATTTTAAGATTTGTTTTTTACTTTTCACTTTTGTTGAGTAATATTTCAAAGTAAACCTCTATACTCTGTACTGGTTTATGTATAATCACTTTTGTATTTAGAAATGATCCGTTTAATGTTCTTTTGATTTTAAGAACCGTTTTACCTTCATTACAACGTCCAAGTTATTCTGTTGTTGGACTCCTATAGCCCTGCTCTGACTCCTATGTTTCTAACTTTCTGTCTCACAAACTCCTCCTTAGTTCATTATTTGTCTCAGGAACAGTCTCTGAATAAGGCTGAAAACATATCATGTACTTTAAAAAGTATTTGTGCTGTTTTTCACTTTCATCTGCAAAAAGAATGTACCGGTAGTTCAAGTTGTTGTTTTTTTGATGTCATTTCTGTTAGGTGTAAATAATGTGGACCCCAGTGCTGAACCTTGCGGTACTCCACTGGATTCTTGTTTTCTAGTTGATTTTTATGTTTTGAATTTTTCACTCTCACTGATGCCGATGTGGTATTTTTGAAAAACAAGAAAATGTATCATTTAGTTTCCATTTAAATTTTGTTTGTTTTTTCATTTCCAAAAGTAGCTATATTTTTTTTATTAACTAGATTTCATACAATGGAAGAATGATCTATACCTGTTTAGCAAATCCTTGAAAAACAGTGGAAAGTGATTCAGCCAATATATGACTATAGGTTATATCATCATCTTCTCTGAATAACATTACTGTTAATTTTAGTTTTACAGTTATTTTCTTTTCTCATTTTGTATTTCCTTTTCCTGGCTGAAGTTCTTGTTGTATTATAAAATATGTTCAGTCAGAATTTGATGTTTATTCTTCAGTGTTTACCTCTGTACAACAGGTAAATACAATTTGTAGAAAATAAGTCTTTTTTGGTTAAGTCATTTATCCAACACCCTGTACTGCAAGTGACACCATCAGGAAATAAAAACATTGGATCAAGTGTCTAAGTTATATTATTCATATAAACATTTATATGGCAAATTTAAAGGTGTATTACTATTCTAAATATTACAGTATTACTAATCTTTATAACACAAGACAATAATCAGAACTAGGTGATGATGAAGGCTTTAAATGAAGGATTCTTGAAAGCCAGATGTTGACGTTTCCAGTCTCGCTTCATTTTCATTCATTTAATTTATTCAAGTTACTTTAGACATTCGTTAAAAACAGCAGAAATAAAAAGAGTCAGAAACACCCAGTATAACTGATCTCTTTGTTAGTTATCAGTTTCTGTTCATCAAGTTACTAAATGAGGAAATGTTTGTAAAACATGAGTCAGTAAATTAACCTGTTGGGATTTATTTGGATGTTTTATTAACTGACAGTTTACTGGTGATGACTCAGTTCCTAATGTTTGGTTACTGGTTAACTTCACCACTACTTTGATATATTTTTATTTAATTCCTGTCCCCTGAGTTTATCATTAGCATCAGTGATGTTGAAGCTGATCGTTTAGTAAATCATCATTTGTACCTTTATTTGTTTAACCAATCAGAACCCAGGAGTCTCCTCCCATTTCTAAGAGCTACTGGGAGGACGGATCTATGACACTCCTTTGTGCATCTGGGATGTCCGTCATGATTTCCTTTGATTATTGTGGATGTCTTAAGGAGCTCCTGAAGATCACTGGAGACCAGCTCCAGGATGGTCCCAGGTCCAGACTGAGTTGACTTAGTCTGCAACATTTCTGATATTATTGAGTTCTTCTTCTCCTACAGGAACTTTAAACCATACTTCTAATCACACAATGTGAAGATTTATCCACTGAGTACATTTTTTGACATTTTGTTGTGAAGATTCAGAACTACGGTGGCCCAGAAGGTTCATTGAAATACAAAAGCCACAACACAACAACAAAAAGCCACAAATCTGAAAATCTCACTTTCTACGCAAACTTTGGGATTTAAAAGAAACGTGATGGAAAAATGTGGCTTTAAGTAAACTCTGGATCTTCTGAAGAAAGGAAACCTGACAGAGCAGCTGGTGAGATGGTAACATGGTGAATTTAAGACACAGTTTCAGAATCATAGACCCTCTCACACACACACACATGCACACACAGAATCTCTGTTCAGGAAATAATAGGAATAAACTCACCCAAGCACCAGGACCACGGGGTCACTATAAGACATCCTATGGCCGACTGTATTTATTCCAGCAGCTCTAACATTAAGTTAATTATGGCTGCATGGTGGAGCAGTGTTAGCACTGTTGCCTCGCAGCAAGAAGGTCACAGGTTCAAATCCCGGCTGTGGCCCCTCTGCGTGGAGTTGCATGTTCTCTCCATGCATGTGTGGGTTTTCTCCGGGTTCCCCCACAGATCACAACATGTCCTATAGGTGTTAACCCAGGAGATTCTTAAGCTCAGTGGGACGTTTCCTGGTCAAATTAAGGTTAATGATAAATACAATAATAATAAAACCAAAGTTCTGAACACAGAGGCTTAAAAACATTAAACAGGTTAAAATAAATAAGTTAGAATCACATTCAAACAAGTAAAACTAAAAACACCTCATTCTGGGTTGACAGCAGCTACAGAGATGGTTTCAGGTTTCCAGTGAGGTTTTTCTAAAATGAGCTGATAAAGAAATCCTTAGTTTAGATATTCTCTGACTAATCACAAGTGAAACTAAATCTAAACTAGAATGTTTTTTATTTTAATGGATCATTAACAGTCTGGACCATAAAACCCTCCTGGACCCGCCCCCGTTCCTCCTGTTCCTCCTGTTCCTCCCGTTCCTCCCGTTCCTCCTCTTCCTCCTGTTCCTCCTGTTCCTCCTCTTCCTCCTGTTCCTCCCGTTCCTCCTCTTCCTCCTGTTCCTCCTCTTCCTCCTGTTCCTCCTCTTCCTCCTGGTTCCCTGAGTGAAGGTCAGAGTCCCAGACGAGGCAGAACGACCAGGTGAGTCGAACTGATTCAACTCAACCAGAAACACTCAGGAAACTCTGAGTTCATTTAAAGAAACAACAGACTCTAATCAATCACAGTCTGCTTTAACTGGATCTGATGCTGAAAACTGATCAGAAATCAGAAGTTGATGAATGAAGTTGTTGTTCTCCTGTGTCTGTTGTTGTAAACATTCACAACTTTGACTGGTTTTCTGAACCTTTTATTCTACTTTGTGTTAAATATGACAATAACTCAAACCAATCAAAGCTTGAAGCTGTTTGTAGAGGATAACAGATCTGAAAACACTGCTATCAGGTTAATGTTTGAACCCTTTCTCCTTTAAGGACTTTGATCCTGATGGTTAATCCCTCCTTCAGGTTGAACTCAGTCTGAATCAAGACGACTTCCAGAGATTTGATCTCAGAACATTTAAATTAAAAAATCTTCATGGATAAATGTGATTTAGAGCTAAATATGAAGGAACCCTCTCAGACTGGACTCCATGATGGTTCTAAAAGTTCATTATTACATGAAGAAGAGCTGAGGTCATGTGATCATCACTCCACACCCTGATCATAAAAACCCAGCAGGTGTTTGATGTCACGTCTCCTCTGATTGGCTCATTTCTCCTCAGGTCATCCCAAAGACCAATGAAAGTTTTCCTTTTAAACTCCGTTTCCTTTAGTATATATCTACATCTGAGTGACCATCCTGAATAGAGGCTCATCTGGATGGACCTTCAGACATTAAAGAAGAAGATCTGTGTGCTGAGAGCTGCAGTCAGACCTGAGATGATGGACGCCCTGATGTGGAAACAGTGATGAGAACGTCTTGAGACAGAAGGACGTTTCTGCTGCAGTCAGAAGAATCAAAGTCCAGAGACACCAGAGGAGCTGCTCAGGTCAGACAGAACAGATTACTGGTTTTATTTCACTTCTATAAAGTTTAATGTGTTATAATCAGCATCACATGCTCATCAGTCTAAGGTCATTTAGACTGAAGTTCAGACAAATTCAAATGTTTAAAAATCACATTCAGATCTTGAATCCAAGGGAGCACATTTCATCTTAAAGCATTGTTTGTATTTTTATTGTATTTTCCCGTAGAGGCGTTTTTCCAGACCGTGTCTTGTTTTATTTTTAGGACTCTGCTATTGGCCAGTGGCTGAACTTCTCTGATGTTTGAAGCGAAGCGTCTTCATGGCAGCAGCTGCACCACCTGGTGAGGAACGTCAGGTGACACACACGTCAGGTCAAAGTTCACGTTTTCTCTTCAAACAAAACAAACAGGCTGCAAACCAGCTCCACATTCTTCAGCTGCTGTACTCAACCTGCTCCAGCAGGTGGCGACAAAGACCCAGACCACTTAAGGTCTGCGTCTGGGACGTGTCCCGTCAAGACAAGGGCCAAAACCACCAACAGGACACAAAAATATTATTACTGGTTTTAATTTAATTTAATTATTAATGGTTTTATTGTGAATTTCATTCCTCTTACTCTTAAAAAAGTTTGTAGATAAAGGTCAGTAAATGTTTGTGGATATGAGACATAAAAAGTCTCGGTTTGCCTTTAAAAAAAAACTCCCTGAATTTGATTGGTTGGTGGTTTTCTAGTTTCTTGCTCTTTAAAATAAATTCTACTACCAGACTGTGGTGACCAGTTAAGTTGATCAAACTTAAATGATGATGATGTCACTCAAAGTGGGTGGAGCCTCTAGAAACAATGGGACACAGAACAAAGTTTGTTTTATTTGTTTGAAATAACCTGAGAGAAGAAGATGACTGAAGCTTTATGGTTTCTTTGATTTTATGGTTTCTTTGATTTTGCAGACGGAAGCAGAGAATAATAATAATAATAATAATGCATCAGTTTTATATAGCGCTTTTCAGGTCATAGAATAATACACGGACAGCAGGAGCTGTCCGTGTATTAAAACCTGTAAGTTTAACTCATTCTGATGTGTCTCCAATAGGGTGTAACCATACCCAAAACTCACCAGACCAGACCAGACTGGACGTTGAGCTCACAAGACGATATTTAATAATAGTTTCAAGAAAACTTCAAAGATCAAATTTAAGCAACAAAAACACTTTTATTCCAGACTTTAAGAAGTTTTTCCACAAACTCAACTGATGTCTTTCTTTTTCTGATTTCTTGAATCTTATCAGTAGGGGGGTAACGATACTGAAAACTCACCAGATGAGGTTTAATCACATTTTCAAGAATTATTTTAAAGATCAAACTGCAAATGTTTTTGTCCTGTCTCTCTCCTCTCCTGTCTCACCAAAGATAAAAATTAGATTTCAGGTGAAGAGGAGAGGTCTGAACTGTTTAAACAGAGTCATGATATTAAACCTACACCTAAAAACAACCGGTATCTATTTAATATAGTATAACTACGGTATGTTTTAAAAACTACAGGACTCTAAACTGACTTTAAAAAGTGCAGAGGGCATGTCCAATGACCCCTCGATCTGATGAGCTTCACATCCTGTTGCAGCTCAGTGAATGAGTGGTCACATGACCTCTGAAGCTAGTGGACACACACGGTAGGACCTCCGACACACACACACACACACACACACACACAGCATCTCCAGTGTGTGTGGCACCATGCCTTTACACACAGCTCCTTTGATGCGCGCTTCAACACACACAATCACAGTGCACCCGACCCACGCACGCAACTCACACATGCTCAGGAGGGGTGCAACAGGTCACAATAGATCAGTGATCTGTACGGATCACCCTCTATGATTCGGACACGGTTCACAGATCCAGCAGCGCT
This sequence comes from Callopanchax toddi, assembly GCA_006937965.1. NCBI lineage: Eukaryota > Metazoa > Chordata > Actinopteri > Cyprinodontiformes > Nothobranchiidae > Callopanchax > Callopanchax toddi. The sequence goes on from SSNR01000400.1 coordinate 417,483, forward strand.
CGTGCGTTTGCTAAATCTTCCCCGACCCGACAGCTCACACTCCGAGTCTGCTGATAAATAATTCCCCTCTGAGAAAGGCGTTCATTTAGTCATCACATATCAAGTTCTCTCTATCAGAATCAGTCATTTTAGTTAACCAGAACAAAGGATCACTGATCGATTTCTGATCCATTCTCTGATGTGCGTGTGTGGAGCGGCTGATCCTCCGTCAATCTCTGTCAGCGGATCATCCTCTTTTCTGATGGAAAACCAGACTCACTATTTCTGCCTAAGATAACGTGTTGTGTTGGACTTTTATACAAGCTAATGAACATTTATATTAACGGTGCTCAGTCAGGAGCGATCAGAACACCTTGATCGTCACGCCAGTGTTCTACAAAAAAAAGAGAGAGCAAAGTTATTTGTCTTTTATTTTTCTTTCTGCTGATCCGAAAAATGATCCAATCTTTGACTCAAATCCGTGATCCGATCCTATTTTTGAGTCTTTGTCCAGCACTGGTGCGTGGACCAGACACCAGAGCCAGGTTCTCCCTTGAGAACATGTGATGAAAAATTGTGTGCACCCCTGTTTATTAGCCTATATGCATTGGTCAGACTGGCCCTTACTGTAAGGTCAGCTGTTGTTCTTCCACCCCTCATCCAACCTCCTGAAGCTAAACTTTACTTTCAAATGGGCGGGGCAGTTGGGGAGCTGAGTTTCTCTAAGCCCCGCCCACCTCTCTTCTCCAGTGAGACGTTAGTGGGTCTTCAGGTCTCAGATGAAGGGAGTAAAAAAGACTTTAGTGCTCGTTGATCAACCATCTACGAAGCTACTGCCCTGCTTTGCTCGTAGCTTCACCGTGACTGTTAGCTAACGTTTGTGAGGATGAGCTCCCGTGGTTTTTAAAGGGCGGGGGTGGGCTCAGGTAGACAAAGGTGCTCCTGATTGGCTCTGTCCTCTAGAGAGGCGTGGTCTGTTCCCTTCTTGACATCAGCAGGGGAAAGATTTAGAAACCACTCCTTTTAGCATTAGCTCAAAACACATTTCCCTAAAATGAGAATCAGGAAGTGAAAACGACACAGGGGAAGTGACAGGACTAAACTAGATATAAAGAGCAGAGATCATGTAACATTCAGTTTCACTAATCAGTGTTTTGTTTCTTTGCAGTGACAGATGCTCTGCAGCCACTGAAACAATGCAAGAGCTATGAATTACTTCCCCCAGACAGTAAGTAGTTGAGTTTGAAGCTGGAGAAGATAAATGTTCTTATTTGTTTTGGGAGGCAGACTTGTCTCTGCAACATTGCCTGGTCATTGGGGGCGGAGCCTGTGGAGTGACATGGAAAAGAAAAACATTTTTAATTATTCCCAAACTTCTGATCAATAAAGAACATTGAATCATATATATTGCATTTTCTTCTAATGATTTCATCAGGAGGTAGATATGGAAAAAAATCACCCTTTGAAAATGAATCAGTGCAACTTTAGGTGAATTAGGACATCATTTGGTGAAATAAACGGTGGAACTGATAATGTTTTGGTCAACTTCAGAGTCTCAAAGCCTGAAGTATTAGTAGATAAATCTACTCTGAGGTCATGTCCACCTTGTAACATCTGCTGAGCAAAACCACCTCCTTTTATAGAATATGAATAAATGATGCTCTATTATTTATTTGTCCTAATATATTTTAACTCAGGCAAAAGGCCTACGATTAGGGTTGGGCGATATGTAACTTTTCCCCAATCAATCGCCCATCGTCAGTCAAAAAATCAACAATGGGTGCTTTATCCAAACGGGTGACATTTTTACATTTTTGCAGACAGAACAATGTAAACACACATGGACTGAATTTAGAACTCAAAAGTCCAAAAATAGAGGAACTAGTTTCCAAAAAACTCAAAGTCTCCTGAGATTAATGTGACTTTAAACCAGCTGCTTGTTCAGACCTACAGGTGGCAGCAAAGGACTCAAACATCTAGAGTTCACCCTTCTGCTGAGGATGCTAGGCTAATGATGCTACGCTAACAGCCCCCTGCTGAGGATGCTAGCCTAACAGCCTCCTGCTGAGCATGCTAGGCTAACAGCCTCCTGCTGAGGATGCTAGGCTAACAGCCTCCTGCTGAGGATGCTAAGCTAACACCCTCCTGCCGAGGATGCTAGGCTAAAAGCCTCCTGCTGAGCATGCTAAGCTAACAGCCTCCTGCTGAGGATGCTAAGCTAACAGCCTCCTGTTGAGGATGCTAAGCTAACAGCCTCCTGCTGAGGATGCTAGGCTAACAGCCTCCTGCTGAGGATGCTAGGCTAAAAGCCTCCTGCTGAGCATGCTAAGCTAACAGCGTCCTGCTGAGGATGCTAAGCTAACAATGCTAAGCTAACAGCCTCCTGCTGAGGATGCTAAGCTAACACCCTCCTGCCGAGGATGCTAGGCTAACAGCCCCCTGCTGAGGATGCTACGCTAACGATGCTAAGCTAACAGCCTCCTGCTGAGGATGCTAAGCTAACACAGAGCTACCAGCTACTGCTGCTCCGTCAAATCACCAAGGCAGGAGGAAGAGTTTGTAAAGTTTAAAAACAGCATATTTATTATTTTCTACGTGGGCTGAGTCTTTTGGCTTCAACAAAGAATTGTTATTAAATAAGAAACTAATTTATAGAGGGATGAATAAACTGCTCTTGAAAAAACTGGCGGCGATGGGCTCAGCCAATCACAGATAGTCGATATATTCTTTGGATTGCCCAACCCATACCTACGACCAACTAAAAACAGGCATCACCAGTAGAGAATCACTGATCTAGATAACAGTGTGAACTCATTAAAGAAGTCCAGTTTTGGTTTTAATGTGCAAATAATCTGATTTGTCTTTACTTTCTTTCATTTTCCTTTCAGTGTCCGAGCGAGGGATGGAGGCTGAGGATGCAGGTTTGACCATGAGTGTAAAATCCAAAAGACACCGTTTAAACCTGGTCCTGTGTGGGGGTAGAGGACCAGAGAAGACCTCAGCAGCTGAGTCCATTCTAGGTGGTCCAGAGCTTCATCCAGTCTCCAGCTCATCAGAGTGTGTTCTAAACCAGGGAGAGGTGTGTGGACGTTGGCTTTCTCTGGTGGAGCTTCCTGCCTTGTCTGGAAAACCTCAGCAGGAAGTGATGGAGGAATCATTCAGGTGTCTCTCCCTCTGTGGTCCTGAGGGCGTCCACGGCTTCATCCTGGTCCTACCTGTGGGTCCCCTCACCGATGAAGACAAGGGAGAGTTACAGACCATCCAGGACACGTTCAGCTCTCGAGTCAACGCCTTCACCGTGATCCTGTTCACCGTGGACTCTGACCCTACTGCTACAGCTGTGGTTGACTTTATAGAAAAAGACAAAGACGTCCAGGAGCTCCTTCAGAGCTGTGGAGGACGATATGTCATTCTTAACCGCAAGGAAAAGCAGCAGATCCCAGAACTGTTGGAGAGAGTGGAAAAAAGGAGTGTTGAATCGTCCAGATGTTTCTCAATCAGGATGTTCAGCAGAGTTTACAGTGAGAAAATCTCCAAACTTCAATCTGAGTTGCAGGATGTGAAACAGAGGAGTGATCAGAGAGAACACCAGAAGACAGAACAACTGAAAGAGATGAAGACAAAGGAAGAAGACTTAAAGAAAAAGCACAGAGAAGATCTGAAAACACTAAGAGCACAAATCGATCAAGAAAGACAAGAGAAAGTTCAAAAGCTGAAGGAAAAAGATGAAATGATGGAGAAGGAACGTGAGATGAGGAAGAAGGAACACGAGGACGAGGAGAAGAAACGTAAAAAACAAGAAGATGCTCAGAAACAGGAGTGGAAACGTAAACTAGAAGCTTCAGAGGTAAAATTCCAGTTGGAAAAAGAGCAGAGGGAGAAAAGTGAGAAGATGTTGGACCAGGGCAGACGGGAGAGGAAGAGAGATCGAGATGCCTGGGACAAAGAGAAAGATCAGATCTGGGAACGAATGCATCAGGATTTAAAACAGAACCTGGAGGAGACGAAGAAGAACCTGGAGGAGGAGAGGATGAGCCACCAAAACCTCCAAGACGAGTTCTATCAGAAGAGGCGGAAGTGGAGTTATGCTTGGTTTGCTTTGTTGTTGCCAGTAATATGTATTTTATTTTATGTTTATCAAAGTCTGGTACAGAGAGATCTGTAGACTGATGAACTCACATGAATATCTCAGGAGGCTTTACTGTTGGTAGGACTCAGCACTCACCCTTTATTCTCCAGATGCTCCAACCAATCAGAAAAAGACTTCCCTCCAGTCCTCAGAAGTCCAAATCCCTGGAACTTCAGTGTCCCTGATGGGTTTCTAGGAGGAGCGTGGCTTCTTTGCTGCCCGTCTTGACACCAGCTCATCCTCCTGAAGTCGCCTCACTGAGCTGCTGATGGACTCCTACTGAAGGAGATATTTTGTTGTTTAAATAATGAACATACTGGATCAAAAGTTCTATTCTGGCATCACAATCATTTTTCATTAGTAGAGGATGGCTTAACCTTCCAGGAAGTTTGGAGAGAGACCAGACGTTTCCAGATGTCTCTACATATTTGTTGTACGCCTCATTGGTAAATTCTTTGTTACCTTTACATTTGTAAGCCTCTTTAGAATAAAACATAAACATGTCAGCGTGACGAGAATCAGAGACTTGGACAAGAATTATCAACTAGAAAAGTTCCTGAAGAGACTTTGAGAGGGCGTGCTACCGGCGGCATCAGTGAAATCAACATGGTTCCTCAATGTTTTTGAGTCCAAAGTCCCATGACTATTTTAAACCAAGAATGGAGTTTCTAGGTTAAAGTGTGTTGAAATGGCAGGCTCTCAAACATCAGTCAGTTTTTGCTGAAAATCAAAGGGCTAAACCGTTTTTGTGCCATTTCTGCCGTAGTCTTTTGTGAATAACTTTGCGATAGTTAATCGAAACGCTACAGGAATTTCAACCAACCATCACATGAGCAAGCCGGTCAATTTGATATATAATTTGTATAGGTTCCTCCTCTCGTTAGTGTCTGAAATGCCCCAAAACCCAATTTCATGCTAGCGGGCTTGCTTGCTTCGCATAGCACGCCCTAATAACAGATTTTTTGCCAACATCTTTTCAGTGTCTGCATTGAGAAGCCACTCAGTGACCTCATTATAAACCCTCTGTCAGAGCACTTCTTGAGATTATAATTGATATCTAGTTCAGATCTGTATTGTTTGTATCTGAATAAATCCAGAGAGCTGTTGACCTTCTGACTTCTCTTTTTATTTCAACTCACCTCAACTTGCTTTCCTCCGCTTCCCCAGGCCCAGGTCAGAATCCCAGTAGGGACTCCTCTGTCCTCTCCCTGGCCACCAGGTCCTCCAGTAAGACCCCCACACCAGCCTGGAGATGCACTTCCTCCAGAGAGTCCTGGGTCAGCAGGACATGCCCTAAACACCTCCCCAGGGAGGCACTACGCTGCCTATGACTCCAAGAACACCATCACCACAAAACAAGTTGGTGTAAACATGCTTTGGGGGTGTTTTAATGTATCAAGGGGGGATGGATGGAGGGGGCCATGTTAAATCC
>SSNR01000400.1:427858-447812 GCA_006937965.1 Callopanchax toddi
AATACACATACTATAGTATGATGTACTTTATGACAAAAAAACACACATACTATAGTATGATTTACTTTATGACAAAAAAACCCCACATACTATAGTATGATGTACTTTATGACAAAAAAATGCACATACTATAGTATGATGTACTTTATGACAAAAAAACACACATACTATAGTATGATGTACTTTATGACCAAAAAATACACATACTATAGTATGATGTACTTTATGACAAAAATTACAGATACTATAGTATGATGTACTTTATGACAAAAAAATACACATACTGTAGTATGATGTACATTTTGACAAAAAAAACATACTATAGTGTGATGTACTTTATGACGAAAAATACACATACAATAATATGATGTACTTTATGACGAAAAATACACATACTATAGTATGATGTACTTTATGACCAAAAAACACACATTCTATAGTATGATGTACTTTATGACAAAAAAACACACATACTGTAGTATGATATACTTTATGACGAAAAATACAGATACTATAGTATGATGTACTTTATGACAAAAAAATACACATACTGTAGTATGATGTACTTTATGACTAAAAAACACACATACTACAGTATGATGTACATTATGACGAAAAATACACATACTATAGTATGATGTACTTTATGACAAAAAAATACACATACTATAATATGATTTACTTTATGACGAAAAATACACATACTATAGTATGATGTACTTCATGACAAAAAAAAATACTTACTATAGTATGATGTACTTTATGACAAAAAACACACATACTATAGTATGATGTACTTTATGACCAAAAAACACACATACTATAGTATGATGAACTTTATGACCAAAAAATACACATACTATAGTATGATGTACATTTTGACAAAAAAAACATACTATAGTGTGATGTACTTTATGACAAAAAAATACACATACTGTAGTATGATGTACTTTATGAAAAAAAATAAACATACTGTAGTATGTTGTACTTTATGCCCAAAAACACCCCACATACTATAGTATGATGTACTTTATGACAAAACAATACACATACTGTAGTATGATGTACTTTATGACAAAAAAAACCCACATACTATAGTATGATGTACTTTATGACAAAAAAACAAACATACTGTAGCATGTTGTACTTTATGCCCAAAAAACCCCCACATACTATAGTATGATGTACATTATGACAAAAAAAACCCACATACTATAGTATGATGTACTTTATGACAAAAAAATGCACATACTATAGTATGATGTACTTTATGACAAAAAAACACACATACTATAGTATGATGTACTTTATGACCAAAAAATACACATACTATAGTATGATGTACTTTATGACAAAAATTACAGATACTATAGTATGATGTACTTTATGACAAAAAAATGCACATACTATAGAATGATGTACTTTATGACCAAAAAATACACATACTATAGTATGATGTACTTTATGACAAAAAATGCACATACTATAGTATGATATACTTTATGACAAAAAATACACATACTATAGTATGATGTACTTTATGACAAAAAAATGCACATACTATAGTATGATATACTTTATGACAAAAAAATACACATACTATAGAATGATGTACTTTATGACAAAAAAATGCACATACTATAGTATGATATACTTTATGACAAAAAATTCACATACTATAGTATGATGTACTTTATGACAAAAAAACACACATACTATAGTATGATGTACTTTATGACAAAAAACACACATACTATAGTATGATGTACTTTATGAAAAAAAATAAACATACTGTAGTATGTTGTACTTTATGCCCAAAAACACCCCACATACTATAGTATGATGTACTTTATGACAAAACAATACACATACTATAGTATGATGTACTTTATGACAAAAAAACACACATACTATAGTATGATGTACTTTATGACCAAAAAATACGTATACTATAGTATGATGTACTTTATGACCAAAAAATACACATACTATAGTATGATGTACTTTATGACCAAAAAATACACATACTATAGTATGATGTACTTTATGACAAAAAAATGCACATTCTAAAGTATGATGTACTTTATGACAAAAAAATACACATAATATAGTATGATGTACTTTATGACCAAAAAATACACATACTATAGTATGATGTACTTTATGACAAAAAAAATACACATCCTATAGTATAATTTACTTCATAACAAAAATATACACATACTATAGTATGATGTACTTTATGACCAAAAAATGCACATACTATAGTATGATGTACTTTATGACAAAAAATACACATACTATAGTATGATGTACTTTATGACAAAACATTACACATACTGTAGTATGATGTACTTTATGACAAAACAATACACATACTATATTATCAAGGTCAAGGTCAAAGTCAACTTTATTTAGAGAGCACATTTACTGTTGCTCACGCAACCCAAAGTGCTGTACATGATGAAAACAACTACATAAAACAGATAAAATCAATTAAAATGATTTAAAAAATAATAATAATAAATAAATAAACGATGAGCAGAACACATCTGTTGCTACTCAAGCAACCCAAATGCTGTAAAACCACTTCATCAAAAAAGACAGATAAAAACAAAGATAAAAGATGAACAAAAGGATAAAACCATAAACAAAAAACTTTTTTTAAATGACCACAAAGTTTATGAGTTAAATCAAACATCATAAAACTCATAAAACCACATAAATCAATCTGTACTAAAAGCCAAAACAAAGAAGTTGTTTTTAAGAGATGATTTAAAAACCTCCAGGCTCTGTGAGGTCCTAAGATGTGGTGGAAGGCTGTTCCAGAGTCTAGGACCAGCCACTGAAAAAGCTCTATCACCACGAGTCTTAAGCCGAGTTCTTGGGATCACTAATAAGGACCGGGAACTAGATCTCATGGTTCTGGCCGGAGTATAGACAGACAGAAGGTCGTCTATGTATTGGGGAGCCAGGCCATGGAGGGATCTAAAAACAAAAAGCAGCATTTTAAACTGGATCCTGTAGCGTACGGGAAGCCAGTACCAGCCAGAGCCAGCCAGACAAAAAAATACACATACTATAGTATGATGTACTTTATGACTTCAGAACAGACATACTATAGTATGATGTACTTTATGACAAAAAAATACACATACTATAGTATGATGTACTTTATGACTTCAGAACAGACATACTATAGTATGATGTACTTTATGACAAAAAAGTCAGGGGAAGATGCTAGGCAGACCTGGTAGACCCAAACGTATAGTGAGGGTCTGCTGAGAACGCCTGGCAGAAGAGCTTTTTGGAGTGTAGTGCCATGTCTCCATTACATGTCATTTCTTCTACTTTGAATATTCTTTGAACTGCTCGTTGTAAAAAATATTTTTTTCATATGTAATTGAATGAGCAGGTGTCTATCTAAGATTGTTGGCCAATCGGAAGTGAGCAAGGTTCAGTAAAGCAACCTATTGGGTTTGAGGGTGAGGTATGTTGATTAGGTTGTTCGGTACATAAAGAGCAAATACGAGCAGAAACACGGGACATCGATGCTACACAGAAGGTTCTTGGTGTGAATTGTTTATTTACTTATCTTCACAGAGGATAAAACCCCTTGAGATGAACCATCTCGTTTACAAGGGGTCCTCTTTCAAAGCAACTAAACAATAAGACAGCAGAGCCACAAGTAGCATGAATGACAATATCAGAAAAAAATAATATCAATAATAATAAAATAAATACATAACTAATATGAACAACAACCAATCAACTAAAATCAAACATTTATAAAGAAAAAAAACAATAATAGTATTAACCCCCCAAAAATCTATTAATAGTGCTACACTCAAAGTAAAAAGTAACTTCACTTCATAGGAATGATTTTCAAACAGCAGGTACAAACTCAGCAATTACAGAATAATACGACGTGTTTTTAAATAATCAAAAGGAAGTATTGGACCTGACCTCCACAGGGAGCCTGCTCCAGTCTACTGGAGCTTTAACAGAAAACGCTGTTCTTCCAGCTTCTTTCTGAAAAGAAGCTACAACAAAAGAAAGTTGTTCTTTAGACCTAATCATATATTGACAGTCAAAAGGAACAAAATACATTCTTAAATACTCCGGGAAATAAAAAAAAATAAACATAAAAAAATGGGCTGCATGGTGGCGCAGTTGGTTAGCACTGTTGCCTCGCAGCAAGGAGGTCGTGGGTTCGCGTCCCGGCTCTGCGGCCTCTCTGCGTGGAGTTTGCATGTTCTCCCCGTGGGTTTCCTCCGGGTACTCCGGTTTCCTCCCACAGTCCAAAGACATGACTGTCAGGCTAATTGGGCTGGTAAATTGTCCTTAGGTGTGAGTGGGTGTGTGGTTGTTTGTCTCGTTCGTCTCTGTGTGGCCCTGCGATGGACTGGCGACCCGTCCAGGGTGTCCCCCGCCTCTCGCCCCTTGACCGCTGGAGATAGGCACCAGCTGCCCCGCGACCCTCTGTGGAGGAATAAGCGGCTACAGAAAATGGATGGATGGATGGATGGATGGATAAACATAAAAAAAATAAACAATAACCAATGGTATCTATGTCTGGTATCTAAAGGGAACCAGGACAAGCTTTGATACCTGCTGCAGTGGTGAGTGTTAAAGGGACAGCGCAGAACAAATCGACAGATACTGTTATAGACAACATCTAGATGATGGAGACAGGAGGCAGGGGCGTTTTGATCAATAATATCTAAGTAATCTAAAATTGGCAATAGCAGTAGAGTTGCAACGTAGCTTCTTACTCTAAAGTCAAAACAATTAACTGATTGATATAATATTTTTAGTTTAAAGTTGACCTTACCAGTGATTGTTTGGATATGAGTTTTGAAAGAAAGATCGGATTCGAGCCAGACACCTAAATATTTAACTTTATCGACACATTGCAGAAGTGAAGAGTCTAAAAAGTGTAGGTTTAAAGTTCCTATAGGAGCTGAGGAAAGCTTATATTTCTGGAAAAGTAGTGAATAGGATTTAGATTTATTAAGAATGATCTTATTGTTAGCTAACCAGTGCTGTAGGTTGTTAAAATTAAATTGAAGATACTCCTGTAGTTCAGATATGGTAGGCTTGGAACAGTATAAGATTGTATCATCTGCGTACATGTGGACAGAACACGTGGAACAGCAGAGAGGGAGATCGTTGATAAAGATTGAGAACAGTAATGGACCGTGCGAGGAACCCTGAGGAACACCCCTCGAGATTCCCCGTACCTTAGAGTTAGCTTCTTTCACTGAAATATATTGAGAGCGATGGTGAAGGAAAGAATTGAACCAAATTAAAGAAGTTCTAGATAAGCCAATTGCATTTAACTTATCCTGTAATAAATAGTGATCAACCAAATCAAAAGCTTTAGTGAAGTCCAGGAGAATCATACCTGTGAGTCAGCTCTCATCAAATCCTTGGGATATGTCACTGACAAGTTTAGTTAAAGCCGTAATAGTTGAGAAGTTTTTCCTAAATCCAGATTGAAACTGAGAGAGTATATTGTTTGCATCAAGGTAACTATGATTGATTAAATTCTAACCTTTCAAAAACTTTAACCACTGAATTTAATGCTATGGGCCTGTAGTTGTTGAGATCACATGCATCACCTCCCTTAAATGGAGGAAATATCTTAGTGCATTTCCAGGTTCCAGGGAGTGTTGACTGAGAGACTGAAGAGCATAGCTAATGGGAGGGCGAGTTCTTGTGAAGCAATTTTAATACTTTTACTCTCAATCCCATCTGGACCAGGAGCACAGGAAGATGACAATGAACGTATTGACTGGAAAACATCAGCAAGTGAAACTTGTAAAAAGAAAACCTGCTTAAGCAAGTCTGCGGTAAAATACCAGGTCCTGACAGAGTAGCTGAATGAAGCTCCTGAATTTTAGCAAAATTCAGGAAAAAGCCTTCAGCGATTTCCTCCGGGTCATTAGCAAGTTTTCCATTTATTCTAAGTGTAAGTGTTGCTGCTTAAAAGTTTATTGTACAATTCATTACTTCTGTTCATGAGTGAATATTTCATTTCATTTCCCATGTAAATTCAGTTTAAAGTGCATTAGACTTTATATTTTGTGTTCAGTAATTGGGTGTGTCTCCTTTAAGAGGCTGTGACTTCTCTGTAACAAAATCTCATGTGAACTCTATGTAATCTTGCAAGATTTCACCACACGTGGAAGATACAGCTATTGTGTGAGCAAAGGAGAAGCACAGAACCTTGCTAAGAAAACTATAGTTAAAGGGACGTGGGTCAAGAATAAGAAACAAAACTCACAATCGCCACACCTGGCTCTGCAAATAACTGCAGCCTTGAACGGGAGCGCACACAAACTTCTCACTATCTCATAAGGGTTCAACCAAAGGCAGCCAGAGGCATGATTCCATAAATAAAAATACATTTTATTAATACAAAAGGAAATATAGTAAAACAATGCCCCGCGACACACACACACACACACAGGGTCCGAAAGTGGGGGCGATCTAACAGAGCTAATTTCGCTAGCTGCTATGTTCCAGTCCTTCCCAGCTGCCTGTATCGCTAAAAGCTTTAATCAGTCGGTGTTCTCTGACTCCCGGAGGAGAATTTGAGAAATCTAGGGTGATAGAATCATGTCCCGCCGCCTCTATCACCCTAGATTTCTCAAGTTCTCATCACGGAGTGGAGCTCCGGAGCACCTGGAGGAGCGTGCGCTGCACACCGCCCTTTGATGCACTGTAAGCGGACTGAGGTCCAGGAAACAGTCGGGGATTTGAGGCCTATCGTCCCGAGACCCATAAACATGGACAGATCGCTGTGCGGTCGCCTATAACAGCACCTTTAGCTCTGTGGAACCCTATAATCCATCAGAGAGGTTTTCAGCTCCACAAACAAGATAACACCAGTTTGATGAGAAAAACCACTGATTCAGACGAAGGAAGTCCGCCATTGACCAGCAACACAACACAACGGTGCAATACTGCCACCTACTGGATATACATTTATTATTACTTTTTTAGCTTCCAGAACGCGCAGCAGCGTCAGTTGATGTCACATCCGTAGGACAGCGCGGGAAATTCGTTCCAGAATTGCAGAACATTTTACAGCTCACAGCCTGTTCTAGATGATGGAATGATACATGGTGGACTCGTTCTTTTTGGTTTAAAATGCTTCATCACTCATTAACATAAATAAACTGAACATGCAGGATTACTTTGATTAAAATCTTGAACCATGTCCCTTTAAAGAGTTCAAAACAGAAAAATGGTGTTGAAGTGGCATCAATGGACAAAGAAATCTCTTTTCAGGACAAGCAGCCAACGAGGTATTTGTTTATTTGTGGGTTTCTTTTTTGCCAGAGCTAAATGCTGTCTTTTTGTTTGCTATTTTAAGTGAATTTGTTTGAATGTAATTTTATCTATTTGGTTTTTAGATATATATATTTTAATGCTGATATATTTTATTGTATCTATTTTATCTATTGTTTTTGTATTTTAACATGTTTTGGACCAATGTGTCTGTTAATAAAGTTATTATTATTATTTAAAGTTCTTACGGCGTCGAGAGTTGTGGATAAGGTGTTTGAAGACATGCCTGCTGAATAAACGCCTGTTGCCAGGAACTGGTCAGTGTCTGTGATGTTTTGAAGAGAGTTACACTAAGATTACTTAGTTTACTGTTAGACTTACCTCGAAGATGATTTACCTTATTCCAGAACTGTTTAGGATTATTATAATCATTATTTAAACCGTTCCTATAATAATCTGATTTAGCATTCCTTGTTCTCATAGTGCAGATGTTCCTCAGTCTTTTATATTGACTCCAGTCATCAGCGTCATTAGTTCGTCTGGCTAACTTCCAGGCCTTGTCACGCTGTTTAAAAAGTCTGATAAGTTGTCCATCAATCCACAACAAATGATTGCCTTTCACTTTTCCGCTGATCCAAGGAGCATGTTTATCCAGGACTCTTAAGAATTCAGAATAAAAGAAATTCCAAGTAAGTAGTTAATACATTCAATAATACATTTTTGTAAGTTCATATAAAAAACACATTACCCTAAAGGGGGAACATTTCTTTTGTTTCACACGTTGTTCTTGGGAAAAGTAAATTGGCACACAATTACAGAGCCATATGGGACACTGTGCCTGGCATGTCTGCAAGAGACTAAGAAGCTTCTTCAGAAGAAAAGGGAAGTTTTGTTTAAGAAGCTGTAAAGTTCATCTTGATTCCTCTGGAGTTTATGCCGTTTTCATTTTGTGTTTTGTCAATTTGATATATTTTTCATTAATTAAAGTATTTTTTCTTAGTTCTGATGGGTTTTTTGGGCATTGCAAGGCGAGGCATGTTAAGAGATGTTGTCCACAGTAAATGTCTTAAAACCTAAGAACGAACTCAAGAGTAAGAGTAGAGGAAACTTTACATCATGTGTGTCAAACTCAAGGCCCGGGGGCCAAACCTGGCCCACCATAACTATTTATGTGGCCCTCCAGAGATAAAAAGATTGTCAAAGAAGCTGTTCTCTCATGCAGTAACCCAAAGTACTACCATGTGCAATGCCATGCCACCAGAGGGTAGTCATATTGATGTTTAACTGAAGCAGATTTTTAGCAAAAGTAGAGAAGACATTTTCCAAAATTGCTCAAGAAATAGAAGGTAGATCTAACCAATGGTGAGAAGCCAAATACCTGTTTGTGCTGCTAGAAGAAAAACCAGCCTTCTGTGTTACGAGGCTCTGAAGGAATACACTTTACTGACACTTCAAAACACAGAGCTAACTATGCTACTTTTAGCCTCAAGGAAAAAACAGCTTGTCAAAGAAGAGTGCAATTAGCTGAAGAGGTCGCCTGAAGTGTTTTCAGTGGGAGCATTTTAGAATCAGTGTATGCTCAAGGTGTGAGCAGGTATCGAACACTGCTGGCATTAATTTATCAAAACACCATCGCAAAGCAAATGAAGGAACTGGCTTTTAATAGTGAAAAGTTAGCCATTTATATTTAAACACTGGGTAGTTTTGTCAATGCATTCCGTCACAACCGGCCCTTGGAGGAGGACAGTCCTGTTGATGTGGCCCCACATGAAAACGAGTGACACTCGTGATTATCCAATTTCACTAGAAGACAAAGATCTTTGGTGTATTATAAAGTCAGAGTTATAAAATGCTAATCCCAACAATGTTTTAGGTTGTATATTGTACTCGTGTTTATGCATTGAATGCAGCTTGTTTTGTTAAAGACTCATGAGAAAACAGTACAATAAGTGTAAATAAAGTTTTTATTGTAACAAAGGTCAGTGGTTTAATGCTTCAAAAGACAGTTGACTTTAGAACAACCTGAGAACATTCCTGAAGGACCTCAGATGATTCCTGGTTCTGGTCTGATATAGAGCCGTTTGAAGTTCCTCCAAACTGGACTCATGACCAGTTAGCTTTAGATTCATCTTGTATGATGAGTGTTTCAGTCCGTTCACACAAGATGAACCCGATCCTCAGCTGATGGAGCAGCTTGAAGCACGTCGACCACTGGGGCTGGGGGGGGGGTAGTTTAGAAGCACTTGCGGTGGACGATGGCGGGACCGGACTCGTCGTACTCCTGTTTGCTGATCCACATCTGCTGGAAGGTGGAGAGGGAGGCCAGGATGGAGCCTCCGATCCAGACGGAGTACTTCCTCTCTGGGGGAGCGATGATCTACGAGATGAAAACAGAAGTTCTTTATCAAAGAGTCAAAGCCATGCTCAAGCTAATCAAGCATCAGTGTGGCTAGCTTCAAGACAGGTTCATTTTCGTTTCTTTAGAATCAGAATAGCTTTATTGACCAGAACAGAGACATCTCAAATTCAGGAATTTGACTTGGTTACAACTGAACCTGGGCAACCACTAGATGGCGCCTTCCTTTCAGATGGAATGTGGTGTAAATATTTATGGCAGACATCTTAACTTTAACCCTTTAGTCTGTCGTAAACTCATCAAAACAAGATGGACTAGAGTGGTTTAAATGGTCAGACCCAAAGTTAAGGGTGAGACCCTCAGAACCAAGATCAGGTCAATATAAAACCCACCTTGATTTTCATGGTGGGAGGGGCCAGGCCAGTGATCTCCTTCTGCATGCGGTCAGCGATTCCAGGGTACATGGTGGTTCCTCCTGACAGCACGGTGTTGGCGTACAGGTCCTTACGGATGTCCACGTCACACTTCATGATGCTGTTGTAGGTGGTCTCATGGATCCCAGCAGACTCCATTCCTGGTCACAGTTCAGAGAGGGTCAATGAAAAGGGTGGAGATGCTAATACGCAAGGTCAGGGGTCATGGACTCTAAGAGCGACTACTTTGACTCCAACACCAGATTTAAGACCAGTCTGAAGATGGTGAGGTGGAGCAGGAAACTTTTAACTTACAGGATGTTCCCCTGGAGGAACGGACCTCCCATTAGACCAGTTAAACATTTAAGGTAGTGACTAGAGATCAGCTCAAACAGGAAATGCATTAAGTTTAAATTTACTGCAATAAGTTTTGATTACGAACCGATGAAGGAAGGCTGGAAGAGCGCCTCGGGACAACGGAACCTCTCGTTGCCGATGGTGATGACCTGTCCATCAGGGAGCTCGTAGCTCTTCTCCAGTGAGGAAGAGGAAGCTGCCGTGTGCATCTCCTGCTCAAAGTCCAACGCCACGTAGCAGAGCTTCTCCTTGATGTCACGAACGATCTCACGCTCAGCTGGAATTCACAGTCAGGGTTTTTAGTAGTAGTATTTATTTATTCAGTCATGAAAGTTAGACACTGAATTTAATCTGGTCCAGACATTAAAGCTCAGTCTTCCTACCAGTAGTGGTGAAGCTGTAGCCCCTCTCAGTGAGGATCTTCATCAGGTAGTCCGTCAGGTCTCTACCAGCCAGATCCAGACGGAGGATGGCGTGAGGCAGAGCGTAGCCCTCGTAGATCGGCACCGTGTGGCTGACACCGTCTCCAGAGTCCATCACAATACCTGCAGGTCAAAGAGTCACTCTGCATCACCATGACCAAGTCCAACCAATCAGGTTAGTCTGAAGCTTCGAGGTCACCAACCTGTGGTACGACCAGACGCGTACAGAGACAGGACGGCCTGGATGGCCACGTACATGGCTGGAGTGTTGAAGGTCTCGAACATGATCTGGACCAGAGCAAAGGGTTAATCAACAGTTCAGTACCAGCTGAAGACTGAAGACCAGGTCTGAACTCACCTGGGTCATCTTCTCCCTGTTGGCTTTGGGGTTGAGAGGAGCCTCAGTCAGCAGGACGGGATGCTCCTCAGGAGCCACACGCAGCTCATTGTAGAAGGTGTGATGCCAGATCTGCACCAGTCAGGAGGAGCGTCAGAATCATGGTGGTCGGTTTAAAAACCACAGAAAGTTCTAGCTTCTAAACACAACTGGACCGAGGCTTCAGTGATCCCCGTCCTCATGCTCCACCTGAGCCCTACAGTCTAACGGAGCGTTACCTTCTCCATGTCGTCCCAGTTGGTGACGATCCCGTGCTCGATGGGGTACTTCAGGGTCAGGATACCCCTCTTACTCTGGGCCTCGTCTCCCACGTAGCTGTCCTTCTGTCCCATCCCCACCATCACACCCTGCACACAGACACACCTTCAGTCCCACCGTTAACCACACCCCACCCTCAGAAGCGCACGCCAAAGTCGTACCTGGTGTCTGGGACGGCCCACGATGGAGGGGAAGACGGCGCGAGGAGCATCGTCTCCAGCGAACCCGGCCTTGCACATACCGGAGCCGTTGTCAACAACGAGGGCAGAGATGTCGTCCTCCATTTCTGGAAGCAAACACTGATGTAAAACCTGCGTTCCTTTAAGGTGACGCAGTGGGAGGACTCGATGAACCACACCCCAAAAACCAACCACACCAAGGAGCCTCTGACAGTAAAGAGCAGGGTGTGACCAACTGAAGACTTCTGGAATGTCATCTAGTCCTCATACCAACCTTCTCTATTAAACAGTAATATTTAGAGAGGATGGAATTTTACACAAAAGTCTGAACTTCACAGATAAATCCTCAGAAATAAAACCATGTGAAGGACTTTAAACCATCCAGTGTCTAGTCTGATCAAAATAATAAGCAACATTTATTTCCTCAACATTTCCTGAACTCCTGCCAGACTGATGAGATTTTCACACAAAAAAAAAAAACTAAGCTCCAGTTTTGATTCCAGCCTCTGTTTATTCTGACTTTGTCTCAAAAACATTTAACTAAAACATAAAACCCTTTAAAAGAACCCTAGCCCTGTTTAATCCTCCTCAGACTGGAGCCTCCTACCTGTTCAGGTGAGTAACGTCTGTCGGTGAGTGGTTCGGTTCCGTTCCGCCCCAGCTGTGCTTCGTTACTGCAGCATCACGGAGCGAGCAGCACCGGTTTTAAGAGCCTGGCGGGACAACAGGCGTTGTCCATAAAAGGTAAGGTTGTCTCAGCTCGCGCTCTGATTGGTCCAGGTGAGGAGGATGAGCTGACATTTCTCAACTCGTCTCCTGATTGGATAGAGGAGGTGTCAATCACAATCAGCTTTAATTTATCCTCCATCAGAAAAAAGAACAAGGGGTTTTTATTGGATGTGACCTGAAATCATTCTGATTGACAAGAGATATTATTTATATTAACAAAATAAAAGTCTAAAACAAAATAACACACTAATAATATTATTATGTGTATTTAGAAATATATAAATTAGATCTTTTCAAATATAACATTTTTTAGAAATTTCCCTCACACAAATGTGTGTGTAGGCTATATATGTGCACATTATTTAATTTTATGCAGGTTATTAGCATTATTTTGGGGGGTAATAATGGCTGCAACATGATATAAATTATGAATATTTACGTAAGATAATCATGTTTCATCTTTTTGTCAACTTTTCCATATTTAAATATATATTTGATATACTTCAGGGCTCTTGTGGAGATATTATAACTCTAGTTTTTAGAGCTTCTAACGACACGTTCTAATGTTTGGAACACATCAAACTGAATACAGTGATGACAAATGGCTCCTTTTTGTTTGTATTTACAATAAATTATGACTTCATTTCTCCTCCATCAGAGAAACAAAATGAGGAGTTTTTATTGGTTTTGACCTGACGTGTTTCTGATTGGCTGTTTGACAATTTATTATTTATTAAGATGGAATCAACATTTTGACCAAATTAAAACTCCTCAAAAGACAAAATAACTTCTCATATATATATATATATATATATACATATATATATATATACATATATGTATATATATATGTATATATATATTAATTTTATATGATTAATTTAATTATAATATTTATGTAAGATTATAGTGTTTATTTTTTCCAAACATGTCCATATGTTTTAGAGTATTTTTATTTATTTATTTTTTGTTACATGAGTGAATATTTTAAAGAGATAAATGGATGAAAATGTTCAGAGAACTGATTTAAATACAGTTTCATCCATTGAGTGTTCAGAGGATTCAATGAGACTTTTAGGTTTTTAAGTTTAGTTTCTGATAATAAATGAAGTTTTAATGTTTTCTTTACTGTTTGAGTTCCTGATAAATCAACGTGTTTGATTAAAACCTAGATCTGATCCAGATTCTAGATGCAGCTCTGCCTGATGGAGGGTCAAAGGTGAACTGACCCCTGAGGTCACATGACTGATGATAAGCCTGATCTTTAATCTAAACCAGAATCAAACCCGTTCCTGAGCTTCTCTCTGATCTCAGCTCAGGGGGCGGGGCTTCTCAGATCCGTCAGGTGTGTCCAGGTGAGACTGGAACCTCCTGAGGCTAAACCCGGTCTGGAGTCAGCCTCCAGGACTGGGAGGGACCTGGGTCTACCTCAGTTCATAAATCTCACCTGTGCAGGTGAGGCCCCGCCCCCTCTGCAGGTGAGGCCCCGCCCCTCTGCATCAGGCTGCAGCTGCTTCCATCTGACCTTGTAAGGACTGAAGTGAAGTTCAACCTGCTGACAGGAAGTGTCAGCCTGACTTCACGCTGTCACACCTGAAGGTTGAAATCTGGAAATGATTAAAAACATTTTTAATAAAAAGAATCAGAGTTTAGAATCTAAATGTTTGGAGGGACGTGAGTTAAATCCTGCTGAAAGCTGATTGGACCAGGACTGTTTTCACCTGCTGACTTTTACCTGAACATGGGAACTTCTGCTCTCCTTATATGGAGCTAAAACAGCTGTAGCTTCAGCTCTTCCTCTTCACTCTGCAGCTTCAAGTTTCACTTCATCAAACTCACAGAAAGGTTCAGAATCAGAGAGGAGACGTTTCACGTCAGCCTGAGACGGATTTACTCCAGAGTTTAAACCTCTAGTCTGATCAACAGACACAGCGTCAGCTCCTTTTACTGATAATTAATCAAACTACAGCCGCTTCATTAAATCACTGAGTTCTTTCCACTGATAGAAGTTTACATTCAACCCTTTAGTTTCCACATAAAACTATAAAAAGTTTGAATGTTATGGTTGATTTGGGGCAGGAAGTGATTTAATCAGGAAACTTAGAATCATTCAAAATGATTCAAACCTGAGTGAATATTTAGAATGTTTTAAAAGAGCTTTAAATTAGAATGAAATGTTTTAAATGGACATGAAATGGAAACGAGTTTGAGCTCCATGACATTTATAGTCAGAGAATTTATTTCATTTAATTTTAGATTTACAGCTTAAATCTGCTTAAAACAATAAAAACACAGGATTATTATAAAGCATCTCAGTCAGCGCCCTCTAAAGGGGACATTTGAGTTTGTTTTAAATCATTTATTTTAAAATAATTTGACTTATTTAGTATATTTTAACATTTATAAACCTTGTTACTTTACTTTTAGTAACCTTTTTAAAACTTTTAGTAAAGTTTCAGCTTTTGGCTTAAATAAAGTCCTGTTTCCTATAAAGGCTCCATTAATCATTTCATTTATATAAATATTATTTGTGTTTAAACCTTCATCAGGTGCTTTAAACCTTTAAAACTAACCTTGGAAATGCTTGAATTTGATTTAAACTCCTTTATGAGCCCTGTGAATAATAAACTGTAATATTTAACGTCCTCTGATTGTTTTCCTTTAGTAGATTAATCAGGTCAGACGACTGAACTCTTCTCCTCCAGCCGACTGGAGCTAAAGGGTCAAAGGTCAGGAGACCCTTGTCGTTTCCCGCCCAGGTGAAACTGATGTTGTGTCCTGATGCAGGAGGCGTTCAGAGAGTCCACAGCATCGTCTCTCCTGGACCTGGTCTTCATCAGGTCTCTGCAGTCTGTTCAGTCGACATCACCCACATTCCCCGGCTGGTCCAGACCTGTCAGGAAGGAGTGTCAGTCTGCTAGCTGAACACACACACACACACACACACACACACACACACACACACACACACACACACACACACCATAAAAGGTGAGGTGACAGCAGCAGGCCTCAGATTGGACGTTCATCCATCACATGTTTCCTGTGAATCCAGAGCCGATGTGTGAAGTTAAAAACAAGTCCAGCATGTAGAGACCTGAACCTGTAGAGGACTAGACCACGTGGGTCTGGAACATGTTGAAGGATGAAGACTGGATCAGGTTTTAGGGACTCCGCTGAAACAAACAGGAGGTGTTTGATGTCAAACTGGTTTGTGACGACAGCTGTGGAGCTGTTAGATTGTCTCGGTTCCACCACCAGATGTGGAGCTGTTTGATTGTCTCGGTTCCACCACCAGATGTGGAGCTGTTAGATTGTCTCGGTTCCACCACCAGATGTGGAGCTGTTAGATTGTCTCGGTTCCACCACCAGATGTGGAGCTGTTAGATTGTCTCGGTTCCACCACCAGATGTGGAGGACGTGTTTGTCACCTACTGTAATATAAACAATAAAACACACTTTTATGGCATTCCATTCAGGAATTGAATATATTTATATGACATCAAGTCTGAATATATGGAATGAAACTTGTCAATAAAGTTTTGCCTCTTTGAATAGACGTTGTAGTTTCTTTATGACCAGTCAAACTGAAAATTGTGTGGACATTTGAATTTCAGTGGGTAAACGATAGTAAAAAACCTGTAAAGTAAATGATAACAGATGATTTAACGTGACAGTTTTTGGAGTGTTGTTCATTCAGATAATCAGATAAAGTGATGACATCAGCATCTTTACAATCGTGACATTTTAAGGAATCCGTTGATACTAAATAAGTCCTGATTGATCAAAAGGAAATGGTTAAAATATCATCAGAACATTGGTTGGTTTTTACTGAAAAACTAAATATAACTTTAAAAATGTGTCTGAAAACACCTGAGTCGTCTTTATGTGAGCACCTTGTGATCACCTGTGTGTGTATATACGCGCTTGTTTATGTAAGGTTTCTCTATTGAAACATTCAATAATAAGTTAGAGGAGCCCCAGACCCGCCCCCAAGGCCCACGGAGGACGCGGAGGAGGTCCAGGCCCCAGACGTCCAGAGGACACCCAGGGCACGGACACCCCAGGGAGATCGCCGTCAGGGCAGTCGCTAAACTCTCCCCCAGAGGGCGCAGAGGCTCACCCCACGTGGGCCCCCGGCAGTCACCGCGCTAGAGCCCCCGGGGGTCCAGATCCCACCAGGCAGCCACAGGGGGGAGAGCAGGCAGACGCCCCCAGCCCCAGGCCCCGAGACACCACAATACGCCGGCGGAGAAAGGCATGAATGTGACAGACTTACCGTTTGTGACAAAGTGAACCACGGCTCCTTTCCCGACGTACACAGCCCAGTGCTCAAAACCAGTACGACAGATCTCAACCAAGTCCCCCAGTTTGGGCTGTTTTCAGGATTCAGTAAGAACAAATGTATGTGTTTATACGCATGCAGCATTCAGCATATAGAAATACTTTATTTTCTAATGTATAATACTGTTCTCATGGATTTTGAAGAAGTTTTGTTTTTTCCGAGTGTCAGTGAAGTGCACACGGAAACAAACGGTTGAGAAAACAGACGTTTTTTATGCTGAGAAGCCAGTGCTTTGAAGAGTTTCAGCTGCTCTAAAACGTCCCTAAAGCACTCCACGTTTTGTTTAAAGGATTAAATTCCATGTTGTTATTTCATCTGTCTTTGAGTGAAACTGGAAAAATTAGCAAATAAGATGCTAACTGCTAGTGCTGTGAGCTAAGCTAGCACTTCTTTCTACAACTGTAAGAGCTCAGCTCTGGTGTTATTTTGGTGCAAACTGTTTATTAAGTTGTAACAAAAACTAGTCAGTTAGCTGAGTCTACATGTTAAGTGTATTCTTTATTCAGTATGTGCTTTAAAAGTCCACTGTACTCATAGACGTTTCTTAACTAGTTTCTTCATGTTGCTGCTGAGCCGTTACTGTTCAGAAGTCTACAAGGAGTTCTGAATTCTGTTGTTCTTGGTCAGGTTTGTTGTTGTATTCTTCTTTTCCCAAATCTTTGGACCCATCTTCAAAGATGGCGTTGACTGATGTTGGACTCCATTCAGGGATGGCGAGCCCCCCCCCCCCCCACCAGGATACATGAAGCCCATGACACGAGGAGATTCTGACCGGCCCTGAATGGTCTGAGAAGTGTGGTAACTGTCACTTGGTAGGACAGCTTTGATTTGGTTGGATTGCTGTTTAAGGAGAGGAACTATTTACTTTTCTACGTCATTTTTAAAAGTAAGACTTGTTTTTGCTTTGGGCCCATTTTATTCCATGTGTGTATAAGTTTTAGTTCAATCAAATGACTTATTGATAAATCAAATACATGTTGTTATTCAAACTCTTTGTGTCATTAGTCACATTCTGCTCCAGTAGACGAATCCTAGAACTGGTCCAATATTTTTCTGAGTTTTAGTCATTTAAATTTTGTAATTCGAGTAAGTTGTTAACTGAAAGTGAAATAAAGTTCTTCATCAAGAGAAACCAGAGTCACTCCTTTAAGCACTTCCTCTAAACCTCTGTTTGGACAGAACTAACATGGTCTCCTCTCCCTGCAGCTCATTATGGTTCCTCATAAACTAAAAATCACAGGTCGACTGAATAAATGGGACGTCTCCTCTGGGCTCCAAAAGAAAAGGAAGGAAACTAAATGAAACAAACAGTATAAGAAAATGACTTTTATTATTATTGTTATTATTGCTGTAATATAATTATGATTGAAACTTTTAATAACTGATAGAATGTTAATCCGTGTACGGTTCATTCTTTGGTTTTTTTCCGTTTCAAAATAAAATCAGAAAAACCAAATCATCATTTCGTTTTTTGTTGGGTTTTTTTTTTTGTTTTAAAACAAAAATTTGAAAAATAGACAAAGAAAAAAAGACTTATTTTTTGCAGGTTAAAACAAAAACATCTCAGTTCCCTCTTCCTTGAACCAGAACTCATCCAGTGACAGTCGGAACTCGAGGAGACTTGACTTCTTCTTCTCTCTGCAGTCAGCTCCAGCACATGCACTGGTTTTAGTCAGTGTGATGTGAAAGGATTGAACATGTTTGTGGATTGTTCAGAGGTAGCCTAGCTAGATTCTGGTCTGATTTACAAAGTTTTCTTTGTAGAAAAATTAGCAAAAATGTATCAAAGCTTCAAATACTTCTTATTTTTAAAAACTCACTTCTGAAGAAATGTTTCTAATTAACTTACTTTTAATTTTAGCAAAATCCTATATTCACAAAATGAAACGGGCTGGAAAACTCCCTTTGACACCTTTAGAGAATCTGATCTAAAAATGTATATTGCCTCTATTAAAAGTCTTCATTTATTTAATCAGAAAACTGATAAAACAGAATTTTTCAAAACTTTTGACTGAACAGACAGACGTTCATCTTTGTCTTGTGTGCTTTGATTTATTTTTGTTCTTTTGTTGTTTTTCATGACAGAAAGTCGGACGTACATTTCCAACCATGTATTTTATGTCAGTTTGTTTTGATTGTTGAGATTTGTGGTTGTAATGAAACGACCTGTTTATTAAAAAACAACAAAAACACACATCCACTTAGAAAACAGAAGACCTGGACATGTTGGTGTTCTTCAGAGGGAGTTGATGCATCACACTGAGAGTTGTGTCTTCTCAGATTGTTCTCCATGCAGAACCTTCTGACACTCATACAGAGTGATGTGGAGCTCCATGGCGGCGTGAAGCATCGCTGATGTCAGCGTGGGGGGGGTTTGACATCTTCAAAGAGCCGCGTATCAAGTCTGTGAAGGGCTCCAGTGCAGACAGACGTTGTTGCAAAGATTTTGCTCTTTAGCTCAAAACAATTCGACTTCCGGTGTTCTTCCGGCACTTCAGGTGTTCTTCCGGCACTTCAGGTGTTCCAACAAATTAAAACAATTACCATTTTAGGTTAAAAAAGGTAAAACTCCATCACTGTGGTTTTTGTCTTTGTTAAATATTACCTTTTTACTTTTGGCTTTCAACAACTGAAAAACCAAAAAACTATGCGGTTTATTGTTATTTCTGATTTTATTTTGAAAGGGAAAAACCAAAGAACTCAGGATTAATGTTTCATGCTGATGGCGTGTCTATCTATCTATCTATCTATCTATCTATCTATCTATCTATCTATCTATCTATCTATCTATCTATCTATCTATCTATCTATCTATCTATCTATCTATCTATCTATCTATGTATCTATCTATGTATCTATCTATCTATCTATCTATCTATCTATGTGTCTATCTATCTATCATCTATCATCTATCTATCTATCTATCTATCTATGTGTCTATCTATCTATCTATCTATCTATCTATCTATCTATCTATCTATCTATCTATCTATCTATCTATCTATGTATCTATCTATCTATCTATCTATCTATCTATCTATCTATCTATCTATCTATGTGTCTATCTATCTATCATCTATCATCTATCTATCTATCTATCTATCTATCTATGTGTCTATCTATCTATCTATCTATCTATCTATCTATCTATCATCTATCTATCTATCTATCTATCTATCTATCTATCTATCTATCTATC
>SSNR01000400.1:449439-460967 GCA_006937965.1 Callopanchax toddi
TATCTATCTATCTATCTATCTATCTATCTATCTATCTATCTATCATCTATCTATCTATCATCTATCTATCTATCATCTATCTATCTATCTATGTATCTATCATCTATCTATCTATCTATCATCTATCTATCTATCATCTATCTATCTATCTATCTATCTATCTATGTGTCTATCTATCATCTATCTATCTATCTATCTATTTATCTATCTATCATCTATCTATCTATCTATGTATCTATCTATCTATCTATCTATCTATCATCTATCTATCTATCTATGTATCTATCTATCATCTATCTATCTATCTATCTATCTATCTATCTATCTATCTATCTATCTATCATCTATCTATCATCTATCTATCTATCTATCATCTATCTATCTATCTATCTATCTATCTATCTATCATCTATCTATCTATCTATCTATCTATCTATCTATCTATCTATCTATCATCTATCTATCTATCAATGTATCATCTATCTATCTATCATCTATCTATCTATCTATCTATCTATCTATCTATCTATCATCTATCTATCTATCTATCTATGTATCTATCTATCTATCTATCTATCTATCTATCATCTATCTATCTATCTATCTATCTTTTTTCTATCTATCTATCTATCTATCTATCTATCTATCTATCTATCTATCTATCTATCGATCATCTATCTATCTATCATCTATCTATCTATCTATCTATCTATCTATCTATCTATCTATCTATCTATCATCTATCTATCTATCATCTATCTATCTATCTATCTATCTATCTATCTATCTATCATCTATCTATCTATCATCTATCTATCTATCTATCTATCATCTATCTATCTATCTATCTATCTATCATCTATCTATCTATCTATCATCATCTATCTATCTATCTATCTATCTATCTATCATCTATCTATCTATCTATCTATCTATCTATCTATCTATCATCTATCTATCTATCTATCTATCTATCATCTATCTATCTATCTATCATCTATCTATCTATCTATCTATCTATCTATCATCTATCTATCTATCTATGTATCTATCATCTATCTATCTATCTATCTATCTATCATCTATCTATCTATCATCTATCTATCTATCTATCTATCTATCTATCTATCTATCATCTATCTATCTATCTATCTATCTATCTATCTATCATCTATCTATCTATCATCTATCTATCTATCATCTATCTATCTATCTATGTATCTATCATCTATCTATCTATCTATATCTATCATCTATCTATCTATCTATCTATCTATCTATCATCTATCTATCTATCTATCTATCTATCTATCTATCATCTATCTATCTATCTATCTATCTATCATCTATCTATCTATCTATCTATCTATCTATCTATCTATCATCTATCTATCTATCTATCTATCTATCTATCATCTATCTATCTATCATCTATCTATCTATCTATCTATCTATCTATCATCTATCTATCTATCTATCATCTATCTATCTATCTATCTATCTATCTATCTATCTATCTATCTATCATCTATCTATCTATCTATCTATCTATCTATCTATCTATCTATCTATCTATCTATGTATCTATCTATCTATGTATCTATATATCTATCTATCTATATATCTATCTATCTATGTATCTATATATCTATCTATCTATCTATATATCTATCTATCTATGTACCTATCTATGTGTCTATCTATCTATCTATCTATCTATCTATCTATCTATCTATCTATCTATCTATCATCTATCTATCTATCTATGTATCTATCTATCTATCTATATCTATAGGTTAAAGTTATTTTAAAAAGAAGGGAGAGCCTGAGAAAACCCAAAGCTCTAGAAGTCTAATCTATCAGGTTAGTGTCTGAACTTGTACAGGTTGCAGCAACACGACTTCCAGCTCTGACTGTGAGGATTCGTCCTGCTATGGACGGGAATGTGAGGACGTCTACAGAGGGTGGGTCTGGGTCCTGAGGCCCTGAGCCCTATAGGCTGGTGCCTGTCCTAAATAAGACGTGGTTTTAGAGAGAGAGAGAGAGAACAGGCTTCAGGCGTGAGGGCTCAGATCACATGGATCTGTTCTGAGATCAGCTTGTTGACATTAAATCACACGTCCGGCCCAGAATGCACCACAGTACACAAAATCCTCCTCAGCTTTGGTCTTCAACGTGGTCAACAAAGTAAGATCAAAGCTCCAGATGTTCAGGGAGGTGAACATCCAGGATCTCCTGACTGACAGCAGATCTGTACATCACTCATAACCTAATGGATCATCGAGTATTAAAACATGATGGAGAGAGACACATTTTAGATTTTGGTTTTTCTTTATAAAAACAGCATTTCTTCCACCGGCGTATAGAATAGTACAAGTGTTTGTCCTGAGGGACGAGCATCGTCTTTATAGAAACAGACTGATCACATGAAGGTGTTTTAGTGAAGAGACGAGGTAACAACATCAAGACAAACCTCAACATGATGAGACCTTTCTTTAATCACCTCCATTCTTCTTCTTGTTTTTTATCTATCATCTATCGTATCATTTCATTTCATCCTTCTTTCGTTTTCTGATTTCTGGGTCATCCTACAGTTTGGACTCTTCTTGTGTTTCCAGCTCCTCTTCATGTTTTCTCATCAGATCATGAAGCTCATCCTGTTTTTCTCTTGTAACTCATATTTCTGACTCTGTTCTCTCCTTTTCCTCTCCTCTTCTGCTCTGTAATGGTTTCATTCTCTCCGTCTTTCTCCTCTTAAAGATTTTCTCTTTTATTTTCTTCTCTTTTCGTCTCTCTTCATTCTCTCCGTACATTTTTATCCACCACTCATTTCTTCCAGGCGTCTCCTTTACCGTTCATCTCCTCCAGGTTTCTCTCCTGATTCTGACTTCATTTTCCTCCAAAGCGTCTCGTTCTTTCTCCTAATCTAGTCACTGTTTTTCTCTTTTCTTCCTCCTCTCTTCTTTCCAGTTCTTTCTCTGTTTTGCTCCTTTGTTGATTTTTTCATTTCTTTTCATTTTTCTTTTTTTTTTTGTATAATTCAACTTTATTGAATGCACAATCAGAAGAACAGAATGCAGTAGTCCTACCACCTAAAAGCATATTTAGCTATCACCAATATAAGATACATCATAAACAGCAGCACAAGCTTCTGGGCTTATTTTTACATTTGAACAAACAAAAACACACACAGGTCAAACCCCAGATGCTAACCCTGACTGGGTGAGGATTATGATATGATAGTTTGAAGGTTTGGGCTCTTTTTTTGTGCCAGTCCTGGTTGTTGAGGGTCACTATCCCACATATTTAGATGTTCCTCTGCTCCAAACACACCTACTTTGAATAAATAGATGATTAGCAAGCTTCTGCAGAATTTGAGAATATGTTGAATTAATTCAATGTTTGAATCAGGTGTATTGGGGCATGAGAACATTTTAATCATGCAGGATAGTGTCCCTCAATGACCAGAACTGGACTTAAACTAGGCCTCCTCACTATTCTTCATTACATTTTTGTGTTGTGTCCATTTGGAGCCAAGATCTTGATCTACTTGAACCACTCATCTTTTTCCTTTATCAGTTTATCATTTATTTATTTATTTTTTTAAACATTTTTTTATTAAGTTTTTCCATAGCATACAAAAATAAATCAATAGTGTAGACCCAATAATACAAATCAAAATAAAATTAATTAATTTAAAAAAAATTTTGTTTTAAAGTATATATATATAAAACAAACAAGGAAAACAGTAATACTAATAATAAACAAGCTTAAGAACAAACAACAGAAAAAAAAAGGGGGGGTACAGCAAATGGGAGGTGGTGAGATGAATCACAAATGTTGACAGTCACATACATTTAATTGTGGTAATATTCAATGAAAGGTTGCCATATCACATAGAAAAGGTCCGGTTTCCTTTTCAGCTCGTATTTAATCTTTTCTAATTGGACATGTTTCATTATATCTTGTAGGAGTTGGGGGAAAGAAGGAGGATGTTTTTGCTTCCAATTTAACAAAATCAACCTTCTAGCTAGTAGTGTTATAAATTTTATTACTATTTTTTGTTTATTTAGAAGATTCACTGGAGTTATTCCTAGTAATGCATTAGTTGGATCTGGACTCAGCTGTGTATGGCAAAGCTCAGACAACATCTGGTATGTCTTTGTCCAAAAAGTAAACATTGTTGGACAACTCCAAACGGTATGAGCTAATGAGGCTGGGGTTTGGCCACACCGATCACAAGAGGGACCTGTTCCTGGAAAGATCTTTGAGAGTCGTCGTTTGGACAAGTGTAACCTGTGTAGAATTTTAAACTGCAGCAGTCCATGACGGGCACAGACTGAGGAAGAGTGAACGCTGTCCTGAGCTTCGGTCCATCGAGAGTCAGTGATGTTTATTCCCAGATCCTTCTGCCAAGCTTTGTTCAGGTAGTCCAGTGTAGGCATATGTTCCATGTTCAGCAACTTATTACATATTTTTGTGATTGACCCTTTTTTCAGCGGATCTTCCAAGATTACAGAGTTCAGCTCGTATTCAGGGGAAGAAAAAAACATGTTTAATAAAACTGTGGATTTGTAAGAATTTGAAAGAATCTTTTTTATCAATATCATATTTGTTTCTTAATTGATCAAATGTAGCAAAGGTTTTTTGGACAAACAGGTCTTGTACACAACATAATCCTTTAACATTCCATTGGTTATATGTGGTTCCTGAAAGTGAAGGGATAAATTCATAATTATGTACTATCGGGGCTAATACTGAACTATCCTGCCATTTACATTTTTCCTAATCTGGTGCCATATTTTTGCAGATTGGGAAACAACTATGTTTTTTATTTTAGGAATAGGGGTATTTAATGAACAATAGACTATTGCATGTAGTGAGATAGGGTGACAGCTCTGACTCTCCATCTCAACCCAGTCTTCCCCTTGTGCATTACACCAGAAAGACAAGGACCTGATATTACAAGACCAATAGTAAAGTCGGAAACAAGGTAGTCCCATACCTCCCAAAACTTTTGGTCTCTGCAAAAATGATTTCTTAATCCTAGGTTGTTTTTTATTCCAAATAAATTGTGAAATCAGTGCATCCAATTTTTTAAAGAAAGCTTTGGTAATGAAAAGAGGTAAGCACTGAAATATAAATAAGAACTTTGGTAATACATTCATCCTCACAATATTAATCCGCCCAGCAAGAGAGATTGGAAGATTCATCCATTTGTTAAGATTGTGTTTTGTTTGTTCGAATAAATTCAATAGATTATGTTTAAAGAGGCCAGAGAATCTCCAGTAATATTAATGCCTAAATATTTAAATGTATTTGAAATTGTAAAGGGGTAAGAATTAAGAAATCCACTTTGTTGCTCTATTGTGTCTTTAATTGGGAAAATTACACTTTTAGAAAAATTTATTTTATAACCCGATATTGCACTAAATTTTTCTAATACTGACAGTATCATTGGTAAAGACTCCTCCCCCTTTGATATATACAACAGCAGGTCATCAGCGTATAATGATACCTTATGTTCGGCGCCTCCTCTGATGATCCCTGAGTAACCTTCAGCCGTCCTTAAGGCAACAGCCAAAGGTTCAATTACTAATGCAGAGTAACGGTGATGGTGGGCAGCCTTGTCTCGTAGATCGTCCAAGGGGAAAGGTGGTTGGTCTGTACTGAGGCTTGAGGGCAAATATGCAACAATTTTATAAACGATATGAAATTAGGCCCGAAGCCAAATCCTGACAGGGCCGAGAAGAGGTAATCCCACTCCACCCTGTCAAAGGCCTTCTCCACATCCAATGAAAGTAGCAATTCAGTATTTTGTTTGTCAGCATCTTGAGTGTAAATAATGTTCATTAGTCTTCTTATATTAAAAAATAAATGTCTATTCTTTATAAATCCTGTCTGGTTACAGTTTATAACGGTTGGAAGAATTCCTTCTAAACGTGTTGCCAATATTTTAGCCAGAATTTTGTAATCAACATTTAATAAACTTATAGGCCTATATGATCCAGGTTCTAAAGGGTCCTTACCCGTCTTATGGATAAATACGTCTCTCTTCATTCTCTCCATACATTTTATCCACCACTCATTTCTTCCAAGCGTGTCCTTTACCGTTCATCTCCTCCAGGTTTCTCTCCTGATTCTGACTTCATTTTCCTCCAAAGCGTCTTGTTATTTCTTCTAATCTAGTCACTGTTTTTCTCTTTTCTTCCTCCTCTCTTCTTTCCAGTTCTTTCTCTGTTTTGCTCCTTTGTTGATTTTTTCATTTCTTTTCATTTTTCAACTGTTTTCTCTGTTTTCCAGGGTCTACTCTCTGCTTCTCCATTCCTCTTTACTTGTAACATTATTTTAGCTTTTTTATAGAACAGATACAAAATGAAAAGAAGAACATTGTACGTAATTTGAACTTTGTACACAAAGAGGTGGGAGGAAAGGCCATTAAGTGATTGTCAGCAATATTATGTAAGTGAGACTCTAATTCTAGGGTAGCAAAACTCTTCAACATTTTACAGTTTTTCTCATTGCTAAGACACATTTCTTGAAAACTGCTCTCCGTTTCTCCAAAGTTTGAACACAAAACTCAATTTTCAAGCTAAATTCACAAAATCTCAGACTCTACTTGCAAAAGCTTTCACCTCCAAACAGTTCAATCTGTGCCCAAAACTGAACTTTGTTGTCAAATCGAGCCCCGAGTCAATCACAATTATAAACACTATAAGAACAGTCACTAAACACTACGTAGAAAACTAGAAAACACAACGCTCAGGACATGAAGCTGAGACATACATGTTTATTGTTCACTGTAGGTGAAATGCATGTTGGGAAACAAAAATAACTGAGCATTTAGCTCTGGAACAAAAAGACCAAACAGAGATCTGGAGCATTTCCACGTAGCTCTGGTAAAACCAACAGAAATCTGATGTGTTTGATACTTGTGTACAGTAAGCCCATGTACGTAAAAATAAGGTACAGAAATATACAAATACTACCTCAGAGCATTACTCAGCAAGTCCTGTGTCTCTACTGGGTCAGGACACAGGACTTCGTCCATCACAGGACACATGTTGTCTGACCAGGTAACGGGTCTCATTCACTGCATTGAGGGTTTTTCAGTCTAGAGGTCCAGTGGGGTTTTACGGATGGGCGGGGCTTACCAGCTCTACAGTATGATGTCATACAGTAATGCTGTCAACATTGACATTCTGTACTATAATGTCAGAAGAAGGTGATCAGTTGTTCTCTGCTCTAAACCCTCAGACTGGTGGACTGAGTGAATCTACTGGTGTCCAGTTGTAGCCTTTGTCCCGCCTCCCTCAGGCTCAGACCATGGACCAGAACCTGGCCAATCACAGCAGCTCTGATGTCATCAGATATTACTGTTCTTTGTCTTCCTGACCACCTCGACCTCCTCTGACACCAACTCTTCTCAGAGTTCTGTCCATTGTAGGGCCTCACAAACCAGTGCTCTCTGAACTGGTTACTGTGGATGTTCCCTTACATCATCAGACACAGTGGGATCCATTTTGACTTGTAGTGTTCAAGTGGTGACACCAGTGCTTTAACTGTGTTTGACTTTTGTCACCTGTGCTCACTATTATGCAGCACACGTGCACACAATGAAAATATGTTGAGAAGTTGTGTCTGAACAGCTGACAGGAGCTTTTTGTCAAATAGTGACTGATTCAGTCAGCGGGTTCAGACAGCAGGGTTTAGTGTTTTAGAAATGGAGAAAAACTGTAACTTAAGAGTTGTTAAGATTCAAAACAACATAGTGCCAGAACCAATCTATTTCCTTATATCATATGCCAGAGTTCTCAAAACAAATCCACTTTTCCCATTTCTTCTTGTATTCGATTTCTTTTACTCTTATAATGTAGGTTAATTTTTCCATCTCAGCTATATCCCGTATTTTATTGAACCACAAGGTTTCGTCTGAGGCCTCAGGGTTGAGCCAGAGTCTTGTTATGGCTTTCCGTGCTCTCCATTCCTCTTTTCATGTCTAAGATTTCCCCCAGATTTTTTCTATTATGCTTTCCTTTTTCATCTCTTTTCTCTCCTGCAGCAGCAGCTTCCTCCGTTCTCCTCCACTATGACGTCGATCTTCTTCATCAGTTCTCTGACTTGAGTTGGACTCTCAGTGTAGTTATTAAACACGTGGTATCGTCCTCCACAGTCAGAGATCAGCTTCTGAAGTGACTCGCATGATTCAATACACTCTTCTATGGTCTCCTCAACTTCCAGATCATCTCCTCCAGTGAACAGAACGATGGTGAACTTCTCAGAATTCTTCCCAAAAACCTTTTTGAAAACGTTTACTATCTCCGTATCTTCTGACATGAATCTTCTGCTCTGTATCACCAGCAGGAAGACGTGAGGTCCTGGAGCCAGGAGACTGATGCACTTCATCAACTCCTCACTGACCTCCTCGTCAGAGAGAGCTGTGTGAAACAGACCAGGAGTGTCGACGACAACAACAGGACGACCGTCTACTTTAGTCTCAGCTCTCTGACAGATCTTTGTGACTGAACATGCAGATAGTTTAGCTTCAAACTCTCTCCTTCCCAGGATGGTGTTTCCTGAGGAACTCTTCCCGTTTCCCGTTTTCCCGATCAGGACAATCCTGAGTCCTGAGTTCTGCTTCTGATGAACTGTAAAACAGAATGAGTGGGACTGAGTTATACATCTCACCAGTTTAGTTGTGTTTCAGTCAAAACTTTAATAAAGATCAGATACTTTTAGAAGACTTACAGGATTTGTGACTCTCCTCCATCAGTTTGTTGAGTTCACTCTGTTTCATGTCCAAACGTCTCTGCAGGTGAAGGTTTGTCTCCATCTGGGCGGATGTCAACATTAGAGATGTATAGGAGTGGGTTTCACTCTGGTCACGTCTCATTTCTTCAAGTGTTTCTAAAATCTTAATGATCTGCTGTTTGTCCCTGATGTTGAGGACCACGTATCGTCCTCCACAGCTCTGAAGGAGCTCGTGGACGTCTTTGTCTTTTTCTATAAAGTCAACCACAGCTGTAGCAGTAGGGTCAGAGTCCACGGTGAACAGGATCACGGTGAAGGCGTTGACTCGAGAGCTGAACGTGTCCTGGATGGTCTGTAACTCTCCCTTGTCTTCATCGGTGAGGGGGCCCACAGGTAGGACCAGGATGAAGGCGTGGACGCCCTCAGGACCACAGAGGGAGAGACACCTGAATGATTCCTCCATCACTTCCTGCTGAGGTTTTCCAGACAAGGCAGGAAGCTCCACCAGAGAAAGCCAACGTCCACACACCTCTCCCTGGTTTAGAACACACTCTGATGAGCTGGAGACTGGATGAAGCTCTGGACCACCTAGAATGGACTCAGCTGCTGAGGTCTTCTCTGGTCCTCTACCCCCACACAGGACCAGGTTTAACCCAGACCGTGGTCTGCTGGTCTCATCCCTGAAGGTCAGGTACGTTGCTTTATTTTTAGGTATAATGTTCTCAATCTTGTCCATCAGCAGGTCGTGGTCCTCTTCAAACACGCCGTAGTGTCGACCATCACACTCCTGAAGGAGTCTGTCCACAGAGACACTGGTCTCGCTCCACTGGTGTGTGTGTGTGCTGACGGTCAGAGTGTGTCTGAAGGCGTCTCGTCCAAACAGACTCAGGATGAACCTCAGAGTGTTTCTGTTGTCCTCAGTGAAGTCTGAAGGTCTCACCAGCAGCAGCAGGACGTTTGGTCCAGGAGGACAGAGACTCACACAGCTCCTCACCTCGTTCCTCACCGTCTCCACCGACAGACTGAAGATGTTGGGAGTTTTAACCACTGCTACAGCTTCTTCTTTCCACCTTCCAAAAGCAACTTCACTTTGTTTGATGGGAGAAAATCTTTCAAAGTGAAAAGACTTTTTCATCAGGATGAAGTTTCCTAGTTTGGTCTTTTCTTCTTCGTTTTTCCCAAACAGAACAATTCTGAGTCCGTTTCCTGTCAAACAGGAGAATCAAACATTTATTTTAATGTTTTATTCTCTGAGTGCATCCAGACAATCAGGTAAAACATCAGATCAGATATTAAATATTACTATCAGGCTGAAATGATCTGATTTCCAGACAGGTTAGGGTTAGGTCAGTCCACACGTCAGTGATGATGTAACTCTGAACCAGAGGAGGGGAATCCTGGTCCTGGAGGACCGGTCCTGAAGGGTTAGATGTTTCTCTGCATCAACCTGGTCTGAATTAGTGGTGATGAGGAGGCTCAGCTCCTTCTTCACCACCACAGACCGGTTCAGCGTCCATCACTAGACGCTGCCCTGATCCTCCTGTCCATCTCCCTCCTTCCCTCACTGGTGAACAAGACCCCGAGATACTTGAACTCCTCCACCTGGGGCAGGTCCTCTCTCCTGACCTGGAGTTGTTAATCCACCCTTTTCTGACTGAGAACCATGGCCTCAGACTTGGAGGTGCTGATCCTCATCCCAGACGCTGTGAACCTCCCCAGTAAGAGCTGAAGGTCAGAGCCTGATGAAGCTAGGAGGACCACATCATCCGCTAAAAGCAGAGACGAGATTCTCCTGTCACCAAACTCCACCCCCTCCACACCACGGCTGCTCCTAGAAATCCTGTCCATAAAGGTTCTGAACAGGACCGGTGACAAAGGGCAGCCCTGGAGGAGTCCAACCCTCACTGGGAAAGGGTTGGCCTTTAGTGCTGTAATGATCCCAGGAGCCGTGTTGTCCAGGGCTCTTTGCTACTGATAGGACGTCCCAGAGAAACTGGTCCTTGGTGATCGGTGTGTAGCGTTACCAAATACGCTATAACCTCTGACCCCTGTGACCATCACAAACAATAATCCATCTTTTTCCCAATAACTCGGATTATAATGACTTTTTATTATGTTTTAACCTGAATCAACATTCCTCCAAGGGTTCGGTCGTGCCGGAAGACTCCACAGGACTCTTTAGTTATAATAATGATATAGTTATAATAATGATATAGTTATAATAATGATACAGTTATAATAATGACTCTTTAGTTATAATAATGATATAGTTATAATAATGATATAGTTATAATAATGACTCTTTAGTTATAATAATGACTCTTTAGTTATAATAATGATATAGTTATAATAATGATATAGTTATAATAATGATATAGTTATAATAATGATACAGTTATAATAATGATACAGTTATAATAATGATATAGTTATAATAATCATATAGTTATAATAATCATATAGTTATAATAATCATATAGTTATAATAATCATTAGTTATAATAATGATATAGTTATAATAATGATATAGTTATAATAATGACTCTTTAGTTATAATAATGACTCTTTAGTTATAATAATGATATAGTTATAATAATGATATAGTTATAATAATGATATAGTTATAATAATGACTCTTTAGTTATAATAATGACTCTTTAGTTATAATAATGATATAGTTATAATAATGATATAGTTATAATAATCATATAGTTATAATAATCATATAGTTATAATAATGATACAGTTATAATAATCATATAGTTATAATAATGATA
>SSNR01000400.1:475398-503401 GCA_006937965.1 Callopanchax toddi
GTCTGTGCTACAAACTATTTTTAGACGTAGCACTTGTGCGATCAGGGTTTCCTCTACATGTAATTGATCGTGGCGCACCGCCACACCGTCGGAATTAACTTAATATATATATATTTTAAAAACAATGTCAGGTAGCCTCAGCGGGTCTCCAACCTAGCGCTAGAACGCAGGCGCGGCGCCAGTGCAGAGCATCTTGCCTCATCCGCTGGCTCGGGCACGTCCTCCGTCTCCGTTTTGATCATCCGACCAGAGACATTCTGCATTTTGACCCGAGGGCCGCAGCCTGGAGACGACCACGACGTAAACCCCGGCCGCACCCGATGGTTCCATGTCGTTGCGGGCGACCTCCCAACGGAGTTGCCGTCATGCCGTGGCGCAGCTGGCACAAGATCGCCAGTACTGGAAACACCCAGGCTCAACGCACTGGTGCGGGACGACACCCGACCCTTCGCAGGAGCCGTGATGACTTTGAAACAATGTAAAGCATATTAAATATATATAGCCTATATTTGCGCACTTGTATGGATTAAAGTTCTGCGTCGAGTCGACTGGCGAGTCTAGCGACGGAGTTCCATCAGTTCTAGCTGTTCGGAAAAAAACTCTGTGACTCTGAAAGTGTCCCTGTGCTTCAGACACGCATTAAACAAGAGGAACTGATAAATCTGAATGGGTCACACTGATGTCTGTTAACGAGTCCACGGTCCGAGTCAGGGGGACACGAGGCTTCACACCGGAGTCTGACCCCGCTGAACGCAGCTCAGCCCCAGGGGCGGATCTAGAACTTTTTTCTTGGGGGGTCCAGGCAGGGGCAAAGAAGGGTGGCTCACTAAAAGGTCATTATATTTAAATGCTCTGCAGTCTTGGACTGCAATGGACAGCAGACCAAAGTTTTAATAACATTTATTTACTGAAGTAAAATCTGTTTAGCAAGAACTATGCAGCAGATTCAAAATCAGGAGACAAATGAACATTTTAAAACATCACAGTCTCACTGTACACCATAAAAACTGTCTGCCTGTGAATTTGCTTTCAACATCGAAATTAATAATAATAATAATAAATTTAACTTATATAGCACTTTATGTTTCACAATCTCAAAGTGCTACAGAGCAGAAGCTTAAAATAGATGAGTCAAAGTTCATAAAATAAGTAATATAAAGTAGAATTATAACAGCTTCTGCATTTTATTAATAAATCAAAGATTATAGCAGCTGAAAACATCTGTTTTTGTGGTTTTGTGCACACATTTCTCAGCTCACACTCGCACTTTGAAAAAAATCTACACTAATTTGAATGAATAAATGTTCTACTTGAAATTACCGTATTTGCCCGCATATAAGACGAGGTTTTTTTCATTGAAAATAATTAGAAAAAGGGGGGGTCGTCTTATTATCGCGCCCTAGTTTTTCCGGCGGAGGGCGCAGGCTTTTTGGTCACAGCGGCAGGAAGCAGCTCAGACCGCGAGCGGTTCCAGAGGTCCGGGCCTGGCCTAGTTCAAAGTTACAGGTTTACTAGTACTGAGGATTAAAAGGTCCAGACCCAGCAGGTGTTTTCAGCAGCAGACTGTACAGGTGAGGGCTCACGTCGCTCGCTCCATTCACACACGCATTCTCCCTCAGAACCTCATCCGTCTCACCGTTCTTTATATGCACCCGACACACACACCTACACACACACACACACTCCCTCACACATACAGCGGGTTTGTGTGTGCGCGCGATCATGGCGCAACAGTGGGTTTGTGTGTGCGTGCGATCATGGCGCAACATTGGGTTTGTGTGTGTGTGTCTGCACGATCATGGCGCAACAGTGGGTTTGTGTGTGTGTGCGCGCAATAATTGCGTAACAGCGGGTTTGTGTGTGCGCGATCATGGCACAGCAGCCGGTTTGTGTGTCTGTTCGTTCATGGCGCAGCTGTGTGTGTGTGTGTGCATTTTGCAGCAGCAGCGTGTGTGTGTAAACAAGCTTCCCCTACATGAAAACTCCATCACAGCTCCACAACTGGATGTGAAGTTCATCAGTGTCTGATGATCGCGAAGCTGCACAATCTGACCGTGAAAGCTCCTGTCAGCAGAGGTGCGTTCGGGCAGAGAGATCAGTACGGTGGACTGGTGGACTAGTTGTGTGCACCACTGTTAATAAGCAAATATTAAAGCAGTCTGGAATTATTAGTAGCATTAGTTAAATTATTTTCTCAAAATTTCAATAAAAATAGTTTCTTTAAAAAGTGAATTTAGTCTTTTTTTCTGAAGATTAGTCTTGAAAAGGGGGGGTCGTCTTATAATCAGGGTCGTCCTATATTCGGGCAAATACAGTACATTGACATATAAACATGTTTGAAGATATTTCTTGTTATTGTGTTTTCACAATAAGCACTTTCTCAGTGTGTTAAATGATGGTACTAATTTTGG
Organism: Callopanchax toddi; assembly: GCA_006937965.1. Classification (NCBI taxonomy): domain Eukaryota; kingdom Metazoa; phylum Chordata; class Actinopteri; order Cyprinodontiformes; family Nothobranchiidae; genus Callopanchax; species Callopanchax toddi. Next base: position 477,810 of record SSNR01000400.1, read on the forward strand.
CTTTAGAGATTGTAGCTGAATTTTTTTGCTGGTGCTACAACTTTTTGTTCTGTGCTACAAAACCTCCAACCTTTGTAGCACCGGTGCTATGAGCTAAAAAAGTTAACGTACAGCCCTGTCCTCAGCTTGTGTCCTTCCTGTGAGCTTTTCAGATCTGGGGAGATGTCATCAGACAGTAATCATTGTTAAATTCATAATAATTCATAATCAATCAGAATTGGTGACTGTAGATCAGTTGACCAACACCCTATTGTACTGCATGGGCCACTGTACTTAACAAAAACAACCTCGTTGCTATGGTTACCCGTCGTACATTACCTTGAGGTGGTATTCTCTCTGTGTTGCTCCCGCTCCCCGCAGCATGGTTAATAAACCATGGGTTGAGGAGAATGCAACGAGTACAGCCGCAGCGCCACTGCCAGCAAATAAACCGTGTCACCGACACCCCCGTATTAAAATGACGCTACGAGTTGATCGCTGTTGACGCTGCTTAATGAAGCGTCGGAATAAGTTCACCAGAACTCCAGCTGAGCAGAAAATAACTGGTGGTTTATTAATCTCCCCAGATCTGAAAATCTCACAGGAAGGACACAAGCTGAGGACAACATTATCCTGATCTAGAGGGTTTATTTAGTTGTCTAGTTGAACATTTTCAACACCCTTTAAAAAAATACACTTTTTCAGCCTGTGAGCTACTTTTACAATGAGCAGCGCCGAAAGATCTACCATACCACACAGTGTAACGCCGGCAAAGGCGTTACTATCTCTGAATTCTGACATCTGGTTCATCACAACAATAACTCATCTTTTGTCCCAATAACTTGGATTAAAATGACTCTTTTATTATGTTGTAACCTGAATCAACATTCCTTCCAGGACCCGGTCGTGTCGGAAGAATGAGAAGATTTCCTTTAATTAATAATTAAACTTAAGGACTCGTTGATGTCTCATTCTAAAAAGACACCACCTTTAATCCACTGTCCAGAAATGTCTTAATATGATTAATTCATTTTCTTCCAGTATTAATGAATGTTGATGTTGCATCAGTATTATTTCATGTTTCTACTTTTGCTAAAAAGGTTAAAGCATATTAATAATCCATCTAACTTCCTGGGTTCCTTAATGACGAGAACCACGTGACTTGGTAACTACTTCCCATTGGGCCACGCGTCCAAAGTTCCCTCTGTCCGGCTTCCTGTCTGGAAGCTAAAGAGTTCTCGTTCAACCTTCAACGGGAGAACACAGCCTCCGTTTTTCTCCGTTACACGGTAGGCTTCGATGCCGACCGAGCTCGTGGGTAACCAGTCCCACCGGTCGAGGACAGTCCTCCGGCTGAGAAGCCAGACACCATCCGTCTGCTTCTGTTCACCAGCCATGGGGAAAGCCTGTTAGCCTCTGCACCAGCCGATCATGGAGCCGCTGACGCCGATTCGTTCAGACACCTCCGTACCTCGAGTGACTTCACTTTCACCGGGGCTAACCCGACGCTCGTCAGACCAACGATCTCACCGACGAGCCTCCACCTCACGCCGAGGCGGTCTGGAGCGGTCTCAGCAGGTATCAACTCTGATCTGGGTAAACTGAGGCTCTTGATAAATAACACTCCTGTCAACTTAGCTCAGTTCCCCTCATAACTAGCTCCGACTCCCTAGAGATATATAAATATCTCACGGGCTCTCGTCATTAACTCTCAGCTTAATAATATCAGAAGAATCTCTTAAGATGCACCATCTACCTCATATCTGTCTGTTCGTTCAATCTGTTTCTTTAATAAAATAACTGTAGTCTAAGTCTGCTTCTGGGTTATAACTTCCAAATATAACGTACGTAGGTCTTCCCTTTGAACCAGAAAGATCCTAGAAATCCTGCATAACCATTAGGTTAGTGAAGGTAGCTAACAGTGATTAGATTTAAAACCGACAAAACTAAGCTAATAACCTTGCAGAAGTGTGTCCGTATTATAACAATAAAATCAGGTTATATTACGCTACAACAGTGTGTGTGTGTGTGTGTGTGTGTGTGTGTGTGTGTGTGTGTGTGTAATATATATTTTAGTGGTGAGACTCCATTAAAGAAATTAATCAAACTAATTACAGCCTTAGTAACTGATTCATCACAATTAATTGCATCTTATACTAACAATACAATTTACCGTAAAAGCCATTTTTTAATTTTAAATAATTTTATTGGGGGACAGAATCAAATAATAGGCCTGGACTTTAATATTATAAACTCAAGCTTTTTTATTTTATGAAAAAATGCATTTAAATTGCATTTCAGTTCAAAACTGTTGAAAAACAAAAATATCCCTGACTAAAACTGGACAAACCCTAAAATATAGACTTTATTATTTTATTTGTTTTTATGCACAATTTCTAACGGATATTGTCTTAAAATATTAATAATAAAAGATTTCCAACATGTGGAAACACCTGGATGAGCAGTGTTCAAACTGACCCACGGTCTGGAGATTTCTGCCTCGTTTTGAGGGATCCGAGCTCGGTTCCGGTTCGATACTGGTTTTCCTTTTCAGATGGGAGTAGGGATGGGTACCGCCGTGGTACTGACTGAGAACCGACTCACGTGATGTGAAACGGTGCCTTGTTTCAGCACCTGTCTGTCATTATTGAGAACTTGTGAGACAGCGATAAGCTGCCTGTCGCTGATAGAATAGAATAGAAAAGAAAAGAAAAGCCCTTTATCGTCCCTCAGTGGGGCCGGGCGATATGATGATTTTAGACCGTTTAACGATCTACGTGTCTAACGATCTGTCATTTTTGGGAGATCGTTTTATCATGATTCACCCATTTTTCCCACCGGCCGTGAAAGCCTCACGAAACAGCCGTGACATGTAATACGCAGCAGAGAAGCGAAGGACGTCATCACACCTTTGTTTGATGTTAAACCAATCAGAGTGATTCATGGTGATATTAGCCCGCCCCCCTTCACGTGTGTACAACCTAACAACAACAAACATGGCGGCGGCCGAGAGCGACCATGAGGATTTGGTTCAGAAGAGAAACTCGTCCTCCATTATATGGAACTGCTTTGGCTTTTCACCAGACGACAAAGAGCAAATTAAAATCATTAGCAAGGAGAGCGTCAAGGCAAGTGATGGCAACACCTCAAGAGCAGCTAAAGCTAAAAGTCAGTGCTTCCTAGCAGTAAACGCTAACAGAGGCATCGCAAAACTCACTCCCTACGGCAGAGACAGCAAACGACGGAACAGCGTGACTGATGGTAACGTTCCACTTGGTTAAACACTTGTGTCCTGAGCGTAAAAGTATTGGATCCGCGCTACGAGTTGCCCAGCTGCAAGTTTTTTTCGAACACCGCGATCCCGCGCATGTCCGCTGAATGCAGAGAGAGTTGCATTAAATATTAAGAATGTGGAGTTCTTTGCTTCCACAAGCGATCTCTGGTCCAGTAGTCGCACATCTGAGTCGTATTTGAGTGTAACCATTCATTTCGTCAACAACTGGGAGCTGCAAAGTGCAACACTGCTAACAACCTTTCCGGAGGACCACACAGGAGAGCACATGATCGCAGCAGGACTGAGAGAGGTTCTAGAGATGTGGAACCCTGAAGAAGAAAACATGACCTCTATGACTCTAACATGGTGAAGGCTCTGGATCTGAAGGGCTGGACACACAGCCATGCTTTGGCCACAGGTTACATCTTGTGAGTGGTGAGTTTATATAATAATCACAATTAAAATCAGTTATTTCATATTTTAAAAGGTTTTAATGTGTAAATATAAGCCTAACATGTAAATGTTTACATGTTGCACTGGTGATTGTTCTTGATTTTAATAAATATGTTTATTTATTCAATGTTTCTCTTTTTTAATATGTAATTTTAGTTATGCTGGTAATTTTTTTTTAAATCATGATAAAATCGAGATCATGATAATACAATTTAAGAATCGTGATATTCTATTTTTGCCATATCGCCCAGCCCTATCCCTTAGTGGGGAAATTCAGGTGCACCAGCAGCAAGTTACAGGCAAGTAGAGAGAAAAAAAACAAATTCACACAAGAACAAAAGGATATATATATAAAAGATAAAACTTAAAGCAAAAAAAGTCATGGCACAAAAAATATGTACTAATACTAGCATAGATACTAGTAAAACAATGTACAATCATCAAGAGTCATTACCAGATAAAGTCAGAACTATCAGACTGAATACGGTTACTGTTATGAGGGATGTGAATGAAAAACTGGTTGTTCATAAGAAGCTGTGCAAATATAGCAGGATGTAAACACTTTAGTCAGTTCAGATACATCACTAAACTATCAAACTGAACAGGGTTCTTATTATGAGGGATGTGCAATATTTTATGTATAAAAACTGTGCAAATATAGCAGGATGTAAACCCTCCAGCAGTCTGTTGGGAGCAGTGATGGTTCTACAGTCTAACAGCTGCTGGAGGAAGAATCTACGATAACGCTCCTTCCTGCATCAGGATGCAGCAGCCTGTCGCTGAAGGAGCTCTCCAGTTCTCCAGGAGCATCATGGGATGGAGACGTTGTCTAACACTGATGTTATTTTTGTCAGAGTTCTTCTGTCTCCCACTGTCTGCACTGTCTCTAGGGGGCATCCTAAGACAGAGCTAGCCTTCCTGGTCAGCTGATCTAACTGCTTCCCCTCAGCTGTAGATCAGCCACGGCTCCAACTAGAACAAGGCTGATGCCACCACAGAGTCACAGAAGGTCTTCAGGAGCGCCCCCTGAGTCTCCTCAGCAGGTAGTCTGCTCTGACCCTTCCTGTAAAGAGCATCATTGTTGTGACTCCAGTCCAGTTTACTGTTCAGGTGAACACCCAGGTACTTAGAAGAGTCCACTGTCTCAATGTCTGCTCCCTGGATGCTATGCGCGCGTCACCAGCACTTCAGGCATGGTGTGTGCGTGTTTCCCGACGTGGTAAAGTTGTGTGTGTGTGTTACCGTCGCTGCGTGCTTGTGTGTCAGAGCCTCCAAATCGGGAGGAGCTACGTACACGCATCTCACCTGTACAGCAGCTGATTGTCTCTGTTGCTGTGTGCGGCGCCTGTGTCAGAGAGGAGCAGCTGTGAGCTGTGTCTGTGTACAGTTTTACCACCGATCCCTTTCGGTTTTCGTGGTGAAAGGACGGAGCGAGGGACTGAGTTTTACCACGACCGGGTAGAAAGGTGAAGCAACTGATTTTGCTACAGGCTAGCGCTATCGGTTGCTCGTAATCTACTAGTACTGCCTTCAAGATGTATTGGGCACCCCTGATCTATTGGTTACTGTGAGTTTTCAGCTCAGTAACACAGTTTATACAATCAGATGGTTTGTGTGTTTCAGGTCTGCCTGCAGATGATCAACAGTTGGTTTTAATGAAAGAAGAAGCTCCTGGAGAATGGAGGCCTGGTGTGGACCAGCAGGACCCAGAGCCCCTCAACATAAAGGAGGAAGAGGAGGAACTCTGGATCAGTCTGGATGAAGACAAGCTCAATATTAAGGAGGAGACCGATGACACCAGGCTTCCCTTTCTTGTGGTTATTTTGAAGAGTGAGGATGATGAAGAGAAACCTGTGTTGTCACAGCTTCCTCAGCACCAAGTGCTTCCAGCCAGCAGCTCCACTGACCAGATGACAGCAGCAACTGGTGGAGAGGACTGTGGAGGAGCAGAAACCATCAGGAACCCAGGAACCCCAAATACTCAGGAAGAAGATTCCAGCTCTTCACAAACTGAAGTCAGTGAGGATGATGAAGAGGAAGACCATGTCAACAATCCTGACTCTCAGCTGTCAGACACTGGGTCAGAAACTGAAGACAGTAACAAAAGCAGGAAGGAGATCAGGTCTCCTGAGTCAGGTGTAGGCACTGTCAAGACACGCAGGAAAGTCCAGACAAGGCAGAAACCATATGGTTGTGATCTCTGTGGGAAGAAATTTACCACAAAACAACATCTAGAAAGACACAAAAGAATCCACACAGGTGAGAAGCCATTTTGTTGTTGTGATTGTGGACTAAGATTTAGGGACAAGTCAGCTTTAAACACACACATGAGAATCCACACAGGTCAGAAACCATTTTGTTGTGGTGATTGTGGACAATGTTTTAGCCAAAAGTCACATTTAAACACACACATGATGATCCACACAGGTCAGAGGTCATTTTGTTGTGGTGATTGTGGACAAAGGTTTAGCAGAAAGTCAACTTTAGACAAACACATGAGAATTCACACAGGTGAGAAGCCATTTTGTTGTGGTGATTGTGGACAAAGTTTTAGGGACAAGTCAATTTTAGACACACACATGAGAATCCACACAGGTGAGAAGCCATTTTGTTGTGGCGATTGTGGACACCGTTTTAGCAGAAAGTCACATTTAAACACACACATGATGATCCACACAGGTCAGAGGTCATTTTGTTGTGGCGATTGTGGACACCGTTTTAGCAGAAAGTCAAATTTAAACAAACACATGATGATCCACACAGGTGAGAAGCCATTTTGTTGTGGTGATTGTGGACAAAGTTTTAGGGACAAGTCAACTTTAAACACACACATGAGAATCCACACAGGTGAGAAGCCATTTTGTTGTGGTTATTGTGGACAAAGTTTTAGTCAAAAGTCAACTTTAAATACACACATGAGAATCCACACAGGTGAGAAGCCATTTTGTTGTGGTGATTGTGGACAAAGTTTTAGGGACAAGTCAACTTTAAACACACACATGAGAATCCACACAGGTCAGAAGCCATTTTGTTGTGGTGATTGTGGACAACGTTTTAGATTCAAGTCAACTTTAAACACACACATGAGAATCCACACAGGTGAGAAGCCATTTTGTTGTGGTGATTGTGGACAAAGTTTTAGCAAAATGTCATCTCTAAACAGTGTAGCACCATCAAATATGCTATAACCTCTGACCTCTGGGACCATCACAACAATAATCCATTTCTTTCCCAATAACTTGGAATACAATGACTCTTGGATTATGTTTTGACCTGGATCAAGATCCCTACAGGTGTCCTAGTGTCCACTTTCAGTTGTCCACTTCCCAGATGACCCACTGGACACCGGCTGTGTTAATAAAACACTCTTTAAAGATGTCTCTTCTTTAAAACCAAGGACTGGTGTTCAAACTGTGAACAGTCTCCTGTAGCGTTCCTGCTCCAAGGGCATTCGCCCTCTCATTCACTCAAAGTGTTATAATGCTTCTCTGCTATTTTCTGCATTTTTAATCACATTCATAATGTGAGTGTTTTAACGGGCGGAAGTAATATGACTTGGTAACTCCCCACAGTTCCCCTACCCAATCAGAGCCGTCCACAAGTCCACTAACTCATGTTTGGTTGGAACACTTAATATCTTCTGATTGGTTAAAAATGTAAGATAACTCTTCTCAAAACTAATCTTCAGTTCCAGTACAGGCTAGTCTAGTCTGGTCTGAGTCTGAAATCAGTCTGAGCTGCTATCCTTCAGAGTCTGAGCTGAACCTTCATCAGCTTTGAACAAGGCCTCTTATCTCTCCCTCACTACGGGGACTGATCAGAAATGACTTCAGCATGCCTGCTGAGATGCCTCCCTTGCTGACCGGGACGTATCCACGGACTGTCCGGCGAAGTCCTCGGCGGCCACGCCTTCCAGGACCACCACTCCGAGTCTGGGGACTCCAGCCTCAGCTCGTGGAGAAACCGACGCCTGCCAGATCCAGGAGCGTCCACCTTTCAGTGAGCGAACACCACTTTCTGATCGAGAGGCTTTGCTTTGATAAAGCTTAATTCTTCCACTCTAAATTAAGCCAAAACCAAATTCCATAACAACTCAAAATAGCCCTAAATTGACTCTTAAAGTCCCAACTAACTAAACTAAGTAGTTAGTCCCAACTAACTAAGTCCCAACTAACTAAATTAACTAACTTCCCATAGTCATTAAAACATATGCTACAGTCCGTTAAAACTCGCAATTAAAACCATCTTTAAACATCTTCAACATGTTTATAAATCTTAATTGTGTTTACATCAAAATGTTTTACCTATCTGTGTTCTTAGGTTTTTCAAATTAAATGGTTGTTCAATCTTTTTCTGGTCTCAGCTTTACATTATTAATAAGGTATTCAATTCACTGTACTCTTTTCAAAGAACCTAAAGATACCTTCAATAAATATTAGCTATTATCAGGGTTAAATGACAGTTTATCACTTTTCATTATAATCCAAAAATAAGCTTTAATATTTATACGAAGAGGGTGTAGTTTAAAATAACCGCTAGTTATTCCAAACGCTACAACAGACACATGAGAATCCACACAGGTCAGAGGTCATTTAATGATTCCTGAAACACAAGAGTCTACACTTCAAAGGGAAACAGTTTAACAGAATATTCAGACAACTCATAGAGACACATGCTAATAATTACTGAGATGAACCTGAACAGATCCAGGTGTAACCCACATAAAATGAGTGTACCTCTTTAAGAAGGTACAGTGTCTAGGAAAGATGGACTGAGTGATACCAAACTGTTTCCTCCAAGTGTAATGACCTGAGATCAGTCAGGTTTTTATGATGAACTGTTCCTGAGGTGGATTCCTCCAGGAGATGGCGAGCCTTCCCACCTGAACTTGGAAGAGAGAGAGATTGTGATTCCTTCCTATCCAGTTGGACGACTCCTGCTGCACTTGCAGTGTGGTAGGACTGTATCAACATTTATTTAAACACATCCAGTCATGCCTGAGACCACGGACTGACGATTCAGCCTTTCCCCTGTTTTAATTTCTACACCCTGGGCATTTGTTGGACTGAACTTGAGGGACAAATTATTATTTTTGGAACTCTGCAACCAGGTTGTTGTGTAAAATTGTTCACTGCTTGTGAATGGTGTTTGCTTTTGGATTTGAAAGGATATTTAAGTCAATTGAGGTTTGTTTGTTTTTTTAAGAATTGAGAACTCCGATTACTTGGGTCCACCCAAGATTGACTCAAACTGTTTCTAAACATTTACCCAAAAATTCGTAAAATTGAGAATTTAGAACACTTGGCTGAGTTTAATTTATTTTATTGTTATCGTATTGACCCAAATATTATGTTTATAAGACAAGTCCCCCTTTCCAAAACTAATCTTCAGAAAAAGACTGACATTTTTAATGAATCTATTTTTTTGAAATTTTGAGTCTTTTAAATCATATCGTAATTACAGACCTTTAATATTTGTGCATTAATGAAATCAAAGATCTGTGATGTACAGGGTGCCCATTACATTGGTCAGGAAGCGTAGCTGGTAGATCTTGGGACGGTCCTCGAGAGGCACCTGGCTGCAGACACAAGATGGCGGACAAAGATGGCGGACAGCCACTCTCGTACTACCGTACCGGAAGCTCTCTACCGGAAGTGACGTATTTCTCCGTACCGGAAGCAGATATCCTTTTTCTAGATTGGCTGTGGGGATTTCAAGCAAGGTCAACAACCATCCCCCTAACCTAACCTTAACCAATTCCGGTACGGTATACGGAGGTTGCTGTCCGCCATCTTGTGTCTGCAGCCAGGTACTCTTGCGGTCCTCCCCTCCCGAGGAACGAATTACACCGACAGCGCCCACGCCACGAAACCTCCATTAAATGCAACTCAAATGAGCGACCTGGTGCTGTTTGACACACACACTGCCTTGCTTGCAGTGCCAACAAGCAGAGATTCTGATCTGATTGTTACTTTTTCATTCCCTTTTGTTATTCTAGTTCTCCTGTTTTTATTATTGTGCTGCTCAAGCTGATTTAGACACTGGATTTTCTTTATTCTCACTTAGTGATGTCACGATGCTTCGAGAATCGATTTAAAACCGGTGAAAACTACTTTAAATATAAATCGATGTAGAAAAAAGAAAAATCAATCCGCAACAACCTGATGTACTACGTACATGGCATCCTTGTGTAAAAGCTCTGATGAGGGGAGTAAATGATAAAAGAACCACAGACACGTTACTTTCTCTGCTCAGACGTGAGCTCTAGCTCACTAGCACTGGAGTCCCCCTGCTGGTCACATATTGTTACTACAGCTACTAAATCAAAATCCACAACTAAACTACATCTAGTATTTGGTAAAAACTACTGACAAACATTGTTAATGTAAACAGTAATGAACACATTTCCCTTAATATCTATTAAACTATACATACTGACAGATACATTTGAAGTTTAAACAATAATGAGGACATTTCAACCATCACACACAGTGGTGACAAAGTTCTGCTAATCATTCAGAACAGAGACAAGCAGCTTCTAGATGGATGATGCTCCAGTCAATTAGACGTCAACAGTTTGGCAGCATTTGGCTTTCTTTGTTTCCAGTAAGACAATAGAAAATTACTATTTGAAACAAGGACTAAAGGGCGGTGGTAAAATAAAAAGAATGTATTTGGTCATAAAATAACTGAAATAATTTTTGTTGTGAAAAATTATAAAAAATCAAATCGTGTCTTGAGTGAATCGTTACATCTCTATTCTCACTGTTTTCAATGAATACGGATGATTCTAAACTTTCATTTGTACTTTTCAAATACTACTACTACTAAATTCAAAGGATTGTGATGAAAGTTTTAAAGTGTGTGTGTAAATGTTAACAGGAGCAGCTGTTTGTCACATTGATGAAATAATCAGTGTTTGTGTGTTCAATCAAAGCTCAACAATAAAGTCTGTATTTGTTCTAGTATTTGAACTAGTAAACAGTCTAGTTGGTATTTGTTGACTCAATGATCATCAGCTTTACTTCCTAAAGCTCCAGGTGTTCAGGACAGAACTCATCTGATATCATTCAACAACACAATCCTCTCTAATTGTCTCATTTCCTCTCATTGAAGTGGGCGGCCCTGAGGATTGCTGCCACGATGCCAGAGACACTTGCTGCTGCAGAGAGGAGCTTCTCCTGATGGAAGCTGATTCAAACCAACCTGAGATCCACGTGGTCTCAATGCTAAACCCACTGGTTCTGATAAACACCAACCCCGAGGTCAGACAGCTGTCATGTGATCAGACTAAACTGGAACCAACCATTTGAGTTCAGCTGATAATGAAAAACATGCTGATTCATGAAAAGTGATTAGAAAGGTTCTTGTTGCTGCTGTTCAAATATTAAAGTTGAACTCTTCTGATCATTTAGACGGCTGCTGTCCTTAAATTGTGTATTTGTGTCAGAGAGACACAAAGAAAACTGTGTGTGTAGTAGGGGTTGGGGGCACTAGGGAGTCATCTGGCCTAGGGCACCAAATAGTGTAGAGCCGGCCCTGCGTGGAACCAGTAATGTTGGAGGTGACTGCAGCTTTAAAAGCAGGAGGGACGACATTCTGGAAGGAACTTCAATCTGTGGGAAAGTTTTGGACAAATGTGTCAAATCAAAGTGTCTCTTTGTTTTTAAAGAAAAGCCACCAAACTGTATCCATCAGTTTGTGCCACCTGATGACGGTGATCGTATTAAAAGTCCAGCTGGTCCTGGTCTCCTGCTCCATAACCCTCCATATTTGTGAGTGAGATCCTCAGGGAGGGGACACGGCCTCCTCCCCGACCCACTACTGTGGGACTGTTCCTTTGATCCAGGTTCCAGTAGCAGGTGGGATTAGAACCAGTCTGTGAAACGTGAAGAATCCCAGCACACCACCGAGGCCCTTCACACTCAGACTGGTTCTGTTAGACCTTTTCACTCTTTCATTTGATGGTTGGAGTCTAAAGAAGAAGCTGAACGTGGACTTGAAGCAGGACCTTCAGAACTCCATCCAGGTCTGTAACAGTCTGAGCTAACTGATCTGGGATCTGATCTTTGTCTCTGGTGGTTTTCTCCTGGTCCTGTCTCNGGTCAGAGGACAGCAGGTCAGAGGACAACAGGTCAGAGGACAACAGGTCAGAGGACATCAGGTCAGAGGACATCAGGTCAGAGGACAACAGGTCAGAGGACAGCAGGTCAGAGGACAACAGGTCAGAGGACAGCAGGTCAGAGGACATCAGGTCAGAGGACAGCAGGTCAGAGGACAGCAGGTCAGAGGACAGCAGGTCAGAGGACAGCAGGTCAGAGAACAACAGGTCAGAGGACAGCAGGTCAGAGGACTACAGACCAGAGGACATCAGGTCAGAGGACAACAGGCCAGAGGACAGCAGGTCAGAGGACAACAGGCCAGAGGACAGCAGGTCAGAGGACAAAAGATCAGAGGACAAAAGGTCAGAGGACATCAGGTCAGAGGACAACAGGTCAGAGAACATCAGGTCAGAGAACATCAGGTCAGAGGACAAAAGGTCAGAGAACATCAGGTCAGAGGACATCAGGTCAGAGAACATCAGGTCAGAGAACATCAGGTCAGAGAACATCAGGTCAGAGGACATCAGGTCAGAGAACATCAGGTCAGAGGACAAAAGGTCAGAGAACATCAGGTCAGAGGACAAAAGATCAGAGGACAAAAGGTCAGAGGACATCAGGTCAGAGAACATCAGGTCAGAGAACATCAGGTCAGAGAACATCAGGTCAGAGGACATCAGGTCAGAGAACATCAGGTCAGAGGACAAAAGGTCAGAGAACATCAGGTCAGAGGACAAAAGGTCAGAGGACATCAGGCCAGAGGACATCAGGTCAGAGGACAAAAAGTCAGATGACATCAGGTCAGAGGACATCAGGTCAGAGGACAACAGGTCAGAGGACATCAGNTTGTTTCCAGTAAGACAATAGAAAATTACTATTTGAAACAAGGACTAAAGGGCGGTGGTAAAATAAAAAGAATGTATTTGGTCATAAAATAACTGAAATAATTTTTGTTGTGAAAAATTATAAAAAATCAAATCGTGTCTTGAGTGAATCGTTACATCTCTATTCTCACTGTTTTCAATGAATACAGATGATTCTAAACTTTCATTTGTACTTTTCAAATACTACTACTACTAAATTCAACTGATTGTGATGAAAGTTTTAAAGTGTGTGTGTAAATGTTAACAGGAGCAGCTGTTTGTCACATTGATGAAATAATCAGTGTTTGTGTGTTCAATCAAAGCTCAACAATAAAGTCTGTATTTGTTCTAGTATTTGAACTAGTAAACAGTCTAGTTGGTATTTGTTGACTCAGTGATCATCAGCTTTACTTCCTAAAGCTCCAGGTGTTCAGGACAGAACTCATCTGATATCATTCAACAACACAATCCTCTCTAATTGTCTCATTTCCTCTCATTGAAGTGGGCGGCCCTGAGGATTGCTGCCACGATGCCAGAGACACTTGCTGCTGCAGAGAGGAGCTTCTCCTGATGGAAGCTGATTCAAACCAACCTGAGATCCACGTGGTCTCAATGCTAAACCCACTGGTTCTGATAAACACCAACCCCGAGGTCAGACAGCTGTCATGTGATCAGACTAAACTGGAACCAACCATTTGAGTTCAGCTGATAATGAAAAACATGCTGATTCATGAAAAGTGATTAGAAAGGTTCTTGTTGCTGCTGTTCAAATATTAAAGTTGAACTCTTCTGATCATTTAGACGGCTGCTGTCCTTAAATTGTGTATTTGTGTCAGAGAGACACAAAGAAAACTGTGTGTGTAGTAGGGGTTGGGGGCACTAGGGAGTCATCTGGCCTAGGGCACCAAATAGTGTAGAGCCGGCCCTGCGTGGAACCAGTAATGTTGGAGGTGACTGCAGCTTTAAAAGCAGGAGGGACGACATTCTGGAAGGAACTTCAATCTGTGGGAAAGTTTTGGACAAATGTGTCAAATCAAAGTGTCTCTTTGTTTTTAAAGAAAAGCCACCAAACTGTATCCATCAGTTTGTGCCACCTGATGACGGTGATCGTATTAAAAGTCCAGCTGGTCCTGGTCTCCTGCTCCATAACCCTCCATATTTGTGAGTGAGATCCTCAGGGAGGGGACACGGCCTCCTCCCCGACCCACTACTGTGGGACTGTTCCTTTGATCCAGGTTCCAGTAGCAGGTGGGATTAGAACCAGTCTGTGAAACGTGAAGAATCCCAGCACACCACCGAGGCCCTTCACACTCAGACTGGTTCTGTTAGACCTTTTCACTCTTTCATTTGATGGTTGGAGTCTAAAGAAGAAGCTGAACGTGGACTTGAAGCAGGACCTTCAGAACTCCATCCAGGTCTGTAACAGTCTGAGCTAACTGATCTGGGATCTGATCTTTGTCTCTGGTGGTTTTCTCCTGGTCTAAAGAGGATCTGAATGCTGGGACCAGTTCAGGTGGGTCTCCTGCTGCTGTTACAGACCTGTAGACCTCCTGGTGGACTTGGAAAGTCCCCTTTCACTTCATTTCCTGTTCCTGCTGTCAGAACTCTAAACCTAGAGCCACCTTGAACTCCTCAGCTGTTGTTCTCTACAGGTTCTTCAACATCTGGCTCAAGCACTGTAGGCCGCAAATCCCCCACTGTTTCCTGGACCTCAGTCCGCTTACAGTGCATCTAAGGCGGCTCTGCAGCGCACGGACCTCCGGGTGCTACGGAGCTCCACTCCGTGATGTGAATTTGAGAAATCTAGGGTGATATATGCAGCGGGGCATGATTCTATCACGCTAGATTTCTCAAATTCTCCTCCGGGTGTCAGAGAACACCGGCTGATTAAAGCTTTTAGCGATACAGGCAGCTGGGAAGGACTGGAACATAGCAGCTAGCGAGATTAGCTCTGTTAGATCGACTCCCTCAGTCTGATCGTGTGTGTGTGTGTGTGTCGCGGGGCTTTGTTTTACTATATTTCCTTTTGTATTAATAAAATGTATTTTTATTTATGGAATCGCCTCCGGCTGCCTTTGGTTGAACCCTTATGAACTAGTGAGAAGTTTGTGCGCGCTCACGTTAAAGGCTGCAGTTATTCGCAGCGCCAGGCGCAGCGCTCATGAGGTTCGTTTTTCAAAGCTCCCTCATGTCCCTTTAATCTTATCTTATCTATCTATTTAACCCTGTTTTTGTCTTTTAGATTATTTTTATTTTTTTAATCTATCTTAAATTTGTATTGAACCTATCTTTTGTGTTTTATATTACTTTTTATCTTTTTTATTTTTATTTGAATGAAAAAATGAATGCAGTGATCCTGATAGATCAAAGAAGGCTCTACTTGCTTTGCATGGACCACTGTCAAGTGGTGGTTATAGCAGTGGGTATAAGGAATATCCTATACCTTCTTCTGCAGTAAGGCCTGAACCCCACCCCTGACCCCACTCATGACAGGAACTCCATCATAGCACTGATTGATCATTTCAGCTGCACTAGAGCCTGATTCAGAAAGATGCTGAAGAATTTGGGTGGTAACAAATTCAGCTTCTAACTGACTGAGGTCAAGCGGAACACCTGATTGGTCTGCTTTTAAAGATGATTTTAAAGACAAAATCAATAGGAACACAAACTAATCACTAATCAGCAATTTACTAACATCAAACTATGATAAAGTCTGAATTATAAATTACTAACAACACATTTCTGAATGGTCGTGGGTTCACGTCCCGGCTCTGCGGCCTCTCTGCGTGGAGTTTGCATGTTCTCCCCGTGCGTGCGTGGGTTTTCTCCGGGTACTCCGGTTTCCTCCCACAGTCCAAAGACATGACTGTCAGGCTAATTGGGCTGGTAAATTGTCCTTAGGTGTGAGTGGGTGTGTGGTTGTTTGTCTCGTTCGTCTCTGTGTGGCCCTGCGATGGACTGGCGACCCGTCCAGGGTGTCCCCCGCCTCTCGCCCCTTGACCGCTGGAGATAGGCACCAGCTGCCCCGCGACCCTCTGTGGAGGATTAAGCGGCTACAGAAAATGGATGGATGGATGGATGGATGGATGGACAATCGGAAGAGAGCGCTCACTCTGACCATTTTTCACTGAAATATTTTTAGAAATTTGTTATTTCTGCATGCAATCACGTTTGGGGGGCAGTCATGGAATTTGCCCATGCCTACATCCGGCCTCGAGTTCTACCATTCCATTATTTTGTCCTCAGGAAACCTTCCTGATGCGCTGGAATGCAACCTGTGTTCTATTGGCTCTTAGAGCTGTCTGTCAGCTGGTTGCTGTGACAACGGGGGCGGGTCTAGTGTGTGTGTGGTCTCGTCGTCCTCCTCCTCTCCAGAGCAGAGAGAGTTCATCTCGCTGGACTTTTCTGGGTTTCTAGTTTTCTGTCTTGTTTTTCTCTTCGTTTCTTTGAAGAGGCTCCGGCCGACAGTCTGTTAAACAGCAAAGCAGCGAGAAGTGGAGCAGCTGACTGCTTCTAGAGTAAGTAGAACGTTACGATCTGAAGCTACATGCTAGCTGCTAGCTTAGCCTGAAATGCTAACTAGTAGCTGTAAAGTCGAGAGGCCTTTCTGTCCTTCTGTTAGCGGCTGTGCTTCAGTCCCGGCGCCATGGGCGGACATTGGGGGGCCGTGCCCGCCCACGCAGGTGTCTGGGCCAAAACACAGTTGACCTCGCCAGTATAAATGAAGTTACAACCACGCAACGTATTGACCAAAGACGGGTCTATTCTCGGTAAAAGCTGTGATTTCCTTAACTTTTTTCTGCTATTAAACGCATCACCACGTTGTAAAAGTGAAACTAAAGCAGCATCGTAAACAGCAGCGGCCTGGCTAGAGAAGAAGACAGAAACAGGGACAGCTGGGGGCACAGTGTGTGTGTGTGTGTGTGTGTGTGTGTGTGTGTGTGTGTGTGTGTGTGTGTGTGTGTGTGTGTGTGTGTGTGTGTGTNTTTTCTTTTCTTTTCTTTTCTTTCTTTTTTTCCTTTTCTTTTTTTTCCTTTTCTTTTTTTTCCTTTTAGTAGTAGTATAGAGAGGAGATGTCCTGTGATCATCTCTGTGAGTTTGGTGTCAGCAGAGTGTACAGTGGTAAAGTTATTGAAAAAATAATAAACAATATTTCACCAAAAATCATTAAAAACACATTTCCAGAAGCTGAGACTTGTAGTATATATGTACTGTGATCATCTGTGTGATTTTGGTGACTTCTAGTATGTAGAGTAGATAATATGGTGATTACAGTGTACAGGTTTAGAGTTCCTAGTAAATATAATAAAAAATATTAACAAAATATAAACAAAAATCCCCCAAAATTATATTTTTAAGATGCAATCTGAAGAGAAGATGTCTATTGACACTATGTATAAGTTTGGTGAAAGTACAGTGTAGAAGAGTGTAGTTATTTAATTTTTACATAAGAGCTGTCAACAGAGTGGTAATTTGTAGACGGTCCCTGCCCGCTCAGCAGCCTTCAGCTGACTGGACCAGCGATCAAAATGTAAAACTGCAGCGGAGGAGGGATGGTTTTATAAAAACGAGGTTGTAGCTTGTAGACCTCCTTCCTACGATTCTAATGAGGTGCAGTATTTGTTATTACACCCATTTGATCGGAAGCTATTGAACGGCAAACTTCGAATCTGCCAATTTCTTGAACTTGACCGGACTCGCAAACCGGAGCAATGAAATATGAAAATCGAATTCTTTCTTAATCCGTGTACTCTTCGTTCTTTCCATTTTCAATTAAAACCAAAAATCAAAAAAGGAATTTTTTCTTTCATATTTTGTTTTTTGTTTTTGAAACGGATACAAAACGCCAAAAAAGGTCTTGTTTTTCATATTTTAATCCTAGTCGAAGATCAAAAAACGAAAAGGAAAAACGGGCTGTAAGAAAGAATTCGATTTTCATATTTCATTGCTCCGGTTTGGAGTCCGGTCAAGTTCAAGAAATTGGCAGATTCGAAGTTTGCCGTTCAATAGCTTCCGATCAAATGGGTGTAATAACAAATACTGCACCTCATTAGAATCGTAGGAAGGAGGTCTACAAGCTACAACCTCGTTTTTATAAAACCATCCCTCCTCCGCTGCAGTTTTACAGTTTGATCGCTGGTCCAGTCAGCTGAAGGCTGCTGAGCGGGCAGGGACCGTCTACAAATGACCACTCTGTTGACAGCTCTTATGTAAATATTAAATAACTACACTCTTCTACACTGTACTTTTACCAAACTTATACATAGTGTCAATAGACATCTTCTCTTCAGATTGCATCTTAAAAATATAATTTTGGGGGATTTTTGTTTATATTTTGTTAATATTTTTTATTATATTTACTAGGAACTCTAAACCTGTACACTGTAATCACCATATTATTTACTCTACATACTAGAAGTCACCAAAATCACACAGATGATCACAGTACATATATACTACAAGTCTCAGTTTCTGGAAATGTGGTTTTTAATGATTTTTGGTGAAATATTGTTTATTATTTTTTCAATAACTCCACCACTGTACACTCTGCTGACACCAAACTCACAGAGATGATCACAGGACATCTCCTCTCTATACTACTACTAAAAGGAAAAAAAAGAAAAGGAAAAAAAAGAAAAGGAAAAAAAGAAAGAAAAGAAAAGAAAATAGGAAAAACAGGAAGAGACAGAAGAACAGATCACTGAGACACATGATGGGAGGACATGTCCTCTGAGACACACGGACATGACGGGAGGACGTGTCCTCTGAGACACACGGACATGACGGGAGGACGTGTCCTCTGAGACACATGGACATGACGGGAGGACATGTCCTCTGAGATACACGGACATGACGGGAGGACATGTCCTCTGAGACACACGGACATGATGGGAGGACATGTCCTCTGAGACACATGGACATGATGGGAGGACATGTCCTCTGCAGGTATTAAAGTCAGTTTAGAGTCCTGTAGTTTTTACTGTCTAAAAAGTAAAGTTTATTTTTAAAGCACCTTTTACAGACAGAAATCACAAAGAGCTTTATTAAAAGACAAAGAACCAAAAGCATCAAGATAAAAGACTATTAAAAGAAATAAACAGAATAAAGGAAAGATTAAAGTTTATTAGACAAAATAAAAGACTATAAAAACAAATAAAATAATTAAACTAATTAAAAATATCATTAAAACACATAATTTAATCCTGTGATGATGTCCTGTGATCATCTCTGTGAGTTTGGTGTCAGTAGAGTGTACAGTGGTGGAGTTATTGAAAAAATAATAAACAATATTTCACCAAAAATCATTAAAAACACATTTCCAGAAGCTGAGACTTGTAGTATATATGTACTGTGATCATCTGTGTGATTTTGGTGACTTCTAGTATGTAGAGTAGATAATATGGTGATTACAGTGTACAGGTTTAGAGTTCCTAGTAAATATAATAAAAAATATTAACAAAATATAAACAAAAATCCCCCAAAATTATATTTTTAGAATGCAATCTGAAGAGAAGATGTCTATTGACACTATGTATAAGTTTGGTGAAAGTACAGTGTAGAAGAGTGTAGTTATTTAATTTTTACATAAGAGCTGTCAACAGAGTGGTAATTTGTAGACGGTCCCTGCCCGCTCAGCAGCCTTCAGCTGACTGGACCAGCGATCAAAATGTAAAACTGCAGCGGAGGAGGGATGGTTTTATAAAAACCAGGTTGTAGCTTGTAGACCACCTTCCTACGATTCTAATGAGGTGCAGTATTTGTTATTACACCCATTTGATCGGAAGCTATTGAACGGCAAACTTCGAATCTGCCAATTTCTTGAACTTTACCAGACTCGCAAACCGGAGCAATGAAATATGAAAATCGAATTCTTTCTTACAGCCCGTTTTTCCATTTCGTTTTTTTGATCTTCGACTAGGATTAAAATATGAAAAACAAGTCCTTTTTTGGCGTTTTGTATCCGTTTCAACAACAAATAACAAAATATGAAAGAAAAAATTCCTTTTTTGATTTTTGGTTTTAATTGAAAATGGAAAGAACGAAGAGTACACGGATTCAATTACAAACCTTCAACTCTATTTTATTTATGTCTCAGTCAAAAGTACACTTTCCCATCTGTCTCCAACACAGATAAATACATGAGAAAAGGGCTAATAATTCAAGATGAGTGGACCATCCTCAGTCAGTGAACACAACGCCTGTCTGATTCTGCTGTGAACAGAAAACTGATCAAGACTAGAGGCTGTCTCTTCTTCTTTTCTTCTTTTTCTTCTTTTTCCTTTTTTTTCCTTTTTTTCCNAACAGGGACAGCTGGGGGCACAGTGTGTGTGTGTCACCTCTCACGGAGCAGAAAGCAGAGAGGGAGAGAGAGAGAGAGAGGGAGGGAGAGAGAGAGAGGGAGGGAGGGAGAGAGAGAGGGAGAGAGAGAGAGGGGGGGGGAGGGAGAGAGAGGAGAAATGGAGCTACATAGACAGGTGACAACATGAAAACACTGAATTATCACAGTATTAATCACAGTTTCATTATTTTAAAAGAAACTAATTTCTTAACTTTACATTTATTTTCTATTAATGATCAAATATTCAGGTTTTAGTGAAGTTTCTCTGAACTGATTCCATCTTTTTAACAAGTAGAGAGAAGAAAATAGGAAAAACAGGAAGAGACAGAAGAACAGAAAGATCACTGAGACACATGATGGGAGGACATGTCCTCTGAGACACATGGACATGACGGGAGGACGTGTCCTCTGAGACACACGGACATGACGGGAGGACATGTCCTCTGAGACACATGGACATGATGGGAGGACATGTCCTCTGAGACACATGGACATGATGGGAGGACATGTCTACTACCTTAACGATACTTTTTTCCGATACCTATTATAATAATAATGGATTTGATTTATATAGCGCCTTTCTAGACACCCAAAGACGCTTTACAGAGTTGCATTATTCATTCACACAGTCATTCTCACCGGTGGTGGTAAACTACGACAGACGTCTGTAGCCACAGCTGCCCTGGGGCAGACTGACAGAAGAGAGGCTGCCATTCTGACCATCGGCCCTTCTGACCACCACCAACATTCACACACAGTCACACTCACATTCACACAGTAAGGTGGGTGAAGTGTCTTGCCCAAGGACACAACGACAATCTAACCCAGCCGGAGCTGGGGATCGAACCGGTGACCCTCTGGTTACCAGACCGGCCACTCTCCCAACTGAGCTAGTGCCGCCCCACCTATATGTATAATTCTTAGAGAAAATAACAAGTACTTAAAGTTTTTTTTAATTAAACAAAAAAAAAAAAAACAGTTTTATGGCATATTTATGCATTTATTATTATTTATTTTTCTCTTCCCTCTGGAACTAACTAAGGCTGTCATGCAATCCAAATCCGTGTACGGTTCGTTCTTCGGTTTTTCCGTTTCAAAATAAAATCAGAAATAACAATAAGCCACATAGTTTTTGGGTTTTTCAGTTTTGAAAAAAAAAAAAGAAACAAATTCTAATCAATATGCAGTAGTTAGCACATTGATTAGACCACCTGTCATCAAATCTAGAAACATCCACCAATATGACGTTTTCTGCTTTTTGCTATTTTGAACAGAAATGAGGAATTTCAAACTAAACTCAGTTTTTATAGTGAAATGTGAATCAAGCATGATATCTGAGAAGGGCAACATATTTTTCTGTTCATGAATGCCAGTAAATAACACTGTTCTCTGTTATAAATAAATAAAACTGTATCAGATACTCAGGTTTATTTTAGCATTAAACGTGTCATTTCAGTTCAGTAATATGCACATACTAGTGGATCGTTTCAGAAACAGGTACTGTTTAGTTATGGTTGCCAGGGTTCTAGAGTACGACCAAAATTCTAAAAGGTGCAACTAAAAACTATCAGAGGTCACACCAGTACGTTTGAAGAAAACATGTCTTCCTGTGCTTCATGCATTCATGCAATGGACCAGAGATACTCTGAAATACAAATCTTAACGGGACACATCGAAATCTATGAACGAGTCGTCAAAGTGCTGCTTCGCCAGAGACCCGCTCCAGAAGCTTAGAACTCATGCAGCCCATGAACCGGTTCAGGAAAAGAATAATAATTCTGTGACGCTGAACGTCTCCCCGTGGTTCAACCACAGCAACGCATTAAAACAGAAGTACGAAAATATACATTTTAATGGGTCAGGACGCCGTCACCTAGTGATCCGGTCCGGACGGAGCGGGGTGGGGGGGGGAGAAATACGGTGCTAAACTATTTCTGCAGCCTGAGAGCAGCAACACGCTCTAGATGTGAACATCAGTCAGCTGTAGTCAGATCATCAGAGGAATAACCAGGACGATGTCGCGCTGACAACGAGGATTTAATGACCAACCTACAGCTCAGGAGGAGACGGTAGCACGAGGGTCAGGTGTGAGGCTCTCGGTCCGACCCGGGTCAGACCGGGACCGGGAGGCGGCCACTCATTTAAATCACTCGACGGTGTTCCACGCTGAGCTTTCTGTGGTGGGAGCCACAGGTCCAGGTCCGACCCGGGTCGGACCGGGACCCAGGTTGGACGTCCGGAACTTTTTACCTTTTGGTCCAAAATGACTCGGTACAGGACTTCTCTCCGGACCTGCAGGACCCGCTCGATCTCTGCCCGGGTCCCTTCAGCCTGCGTCACTACCATTAGTTTATTTCAGTCATGATGACGTGAGGCTGATATCTGATGTAGAAACTTGATGGTGAACATCAGGCTGTGTTTCTGACCTCGTGTAGGTCAGGTGGTTTTTTCCTAAAACTCTGACTCCTGTTGTGACCACATTGTGGTTTTCTTTTTTATTATTTTTTGTATCTGATTATATTATTCTAAGGTCTCCTCATGAAGACTGTATGATTTCTTTACTGCTTGATGTGTAGAATTAGACCTAACAGCTCCACATTGTTAGAGAACTGGTGGGAGGGATTTTTACCAGCAACATATTCAGTCAGATGAAAACATTTAGCTTCATTCCTTAGGAGTCATTATTACTGATATGGACAGATGTTTTTATAAAGTGAACGTATAAAACTGTAAATGTGGGTGCTCCTAAAGCTGAGCCATGAAGAAATCAGAAGTGTGAATTGTTCCTTTGAGTGTAATCTTCTGCTAGTCTGATGTCAGTGTTGATGTCAGATCTGGTTTGCTACATCGTTGCAGATCAGCTGAACTTCCTGCTTCACCAAACATTCTTCATTTGCTCCGATTCCCAAGAGAATGAGCCTGGAGAGGAAGCTGCCTTCCCACCAGGAAAACCATGGTAACAGCCCGACTCATCACTTCTTCATTTCATCCTATTAAGACATGTGATGGATTTGTCTCAGACCAGATGGACTGTTTACTGTAGCAGAAGTCTTTAGTTCTTTCTCTTCACCCTCCTTGTCTGCTGGTGGTGGTCAGAGGGTCTGGTAGCACCTGGTGCATGGCAGCTTCACTTCTGGCTACAATGTAGCTCACTGCCATCAGCGTGTGGATGAATGACTGACTGTAGTGTAAAGCTCTTTAGAGTCCATGACTTAGAAAACGCTCTAGGTGGGATGTGAGTAGAAAGAAGAAACTCTGGGTTGAGTTAGATGAAGTAATACCAGTTATCAGTCTGATACAAAGGTCATGTATTCATACATGTGACTGTTTACATTTAGATGATGTTCACAGGCTTTTATAGATCTAGATGGTCTTCAAAGTAGAGCATCACTGCAGAGGGAGATTCACACACAAGAGTTACAATCACAAGAATCTCATTTCATTTGAGATGACAGGATGCTTTTATAGACAGACTTGATCACACGACTAGGGTTGTCACGGTTACCGGTATAGCAGTAAACCCCGGTAAAAATGTTGACAATAATAATTACGTCATGTTTTTAAAAAACTATATTATGTCAGTGAATAAACCGTGTTCGCGGTTTAGGCGCGGTGACCCAATTCAGCCACCGTCCCGTCTGCTGAAGCTTCCACGCCCTTTGTAGTGTTTACAACCAAAACTTTTTAAAGCTAACGCTAAAATTAGGGTGGGCAAAACGATTATTTTTGTAATCGATTAATCTAGCGATTATTTTTTCGATGCATCGATTCATCTAACGATTCATTTTTCTATTCGATTCGATTTTGATTCGATTCGATTACCGATTATTTCCCCATTATTTGACTTGTATAGTAATTTGACATTTGCTATTTTAAGTATCTCAATGAAATAAACACAAATTTCTTCATTTGAACACATTTTAATAAAAAACTTGAAGATAAAGTTTGTANACCACTCTGTTGACAGCTCTTATGTAAAAATTAAATAACTACACTCTTCTACACTGTACTTTCACCAAACTTATACATAGTGTCAATAGACATCTTCTCTTCAGATTGCATTCTAAAAATATAATTTTGGGGGATTTTTGTTTATATTTTGTTAATATTTTTTATTATATTTACTAGGAACTCTAAACCTGTAATCACCATATTATCTACTCTACATACTAGAAGTCACCAAAATCACACAGATGATCACAGTACATATATACTACAAGTCTCAGCTTCTGGAAATGTGTTTTTTAATGATTTTTGGTGAAATATTGTTTATTATTTTTTCAATAACTCCACCACTGTACACTCTGCTGACACCAAACTCACAGAGATGATCACAGGACATCTCCTCTCTGTACTACAAGCCTTAGTTCTGTCGAAAAACAATCAGCTGATTTTTGTGTAATTGTTTTGCTAAAACTATTAATGATAAGAGATTTGGTTTGTTTTTTGGGTAAGTTGTTTCAATAATGTACACTCTACTGACACCAAACTCACAGAGATGATCACAGGACATCTACTCTCTATACTACAAGTCTTAGTTTTGTCATATTAAAATTAAGTTGACAGTCAACTTCAAACCCAACAACACACTCAGACAGAAACTGGTTAATCTAAACTGAACCATACAACCAAAAAGAAGCTTGGCTTCTTTGTTTATGCAGTCCTTTACAGTGAGGACTGGCCAGACTCTTACATCGGAATAAAAACCAACAATTACACAAGTACATGGCACAACACAGTAGAGTCACCTTTTCAGGTCATGACTCAGCAGTCCATTTACATCTCAAGGACAAGGACAGACCTTTGAAAATGACAATGTCCACATTGTGGACAGAGAAGGTAGATGGTTGTAGAGAGGATCTACGTCAAACATAAAAGACCTACACTAAACAAGGGAATGCCTCAGGTTGCACTTTTCCAGTACGACCATTTTTCTCTGAACCTGATTCCAAACCTGCTTTGATCTAATTTACACATTCCTGCATTTAAAAAAAAGAGAACCATTGAAGGACAATAGTTCCTAACGACATCTACAACATCTCAGGGATTCAGGAGGAAGGTGACTCACAGGGACTTTCAGCTCATGTAGAAACAAGAGACAGCTGCAGTTGATCAGGTAGACTCATCCAGGTAGACAAATCAGCTGATTGTTTTTCTACAGAACTAAGGCTTGTAGTATAGAGAGGAGATGTCCTGTGATCATCTCTGTGAGTTTGGTGTCAGCAGAGTGTACAGTGGTGGAGTTATTGAAAAAATAATAAACAATATTTCACCAAAAATCATTAAAAACACATTTCCAGAAGCTGAGACTTGTAGTATATATGTACTGTGATCATCTGTGTGATTTTGGTGACTTCTAGTATGTAGAGTAGATAATATGGTGATTACAGTGTACAGGTTTAGAGTTCCTAGTAAATATAATAAAAAATATTAACAAAATATAAACAAAAATCCCCCAAAATTATATTTTTAGAATGCAATCTGAAGAGAAGATGTCTATTGACACTATGTATAAGTTTGGTGAAAGTACAGTGTAGAAGAGTGTAGTTATTTAATTTTTACATAAGAGCTGTCAACAGAGTGGT
>SSNR01000400.1:509603-531009 GCA_006937965.1 Callopanchax toddi
ACGTTTTCATTCAGGAAGGCTTTTAACACTCCGTAGTGTTGACTTTTATTCCAGTTTTCTGATTCCTTTTAATTCTCAGTTTTGTTTGTTTTTAATGCATTCTTTTATTTGTATTTTTGCTTTTACTTAGGCTTGTAAAGCACTTTGGCTGTCTAGTTGACTGTTGTAAAGGGCTATATTAACCAATAAATAATAATAGTAATAATAATAATATTGAATCATATTAAAACTAAGTAATGGGGGAGATAGACTTAAATGCAAACCTCCGGGGTCACAGACCTGTTTCTGTGAAACTAGTCTCTCCCTGCGGTCACAGCTGGGCGGAGGGGCGTGACGCTCCAGGCGCTGCTCTGAGCCTCCTGCTAGAACTCCGGTTATATTAACGTCCATTAGCTTGTATAAAAGCCCAACATACTACGTTATCCTAGACAGAAATAGATGAGTCTGGTTTGTCTATCAGAGAGATGATTATTCTAGCTGACAGAGAGAGACAGAGGAATCAGCTGCTCCGCGGGCGCGCAACAGACTTGACCAGATATTGATCGGGGATCTTTGTTCTGGTGAACTAAAACGACCGACTCCAACAGCCTGAACCTCTATACTGACGGCAAAACCAACGTCTTTCTCAAAGGGGAATTATTTGCAGATTCAGAGCGCGCAAGCATATAAGCAGAGTGTCGGAGATGATTTAGCGAGCGCTGCGTCGTCCGGAACACATGCGTTCCAAACTATAGAGGGCGATCCACAGGGATCAGGATCAGTGACAATCCGTTGCGCCCCTAGTAAAAACCAGCGTTAGTAAAAAAGTAGAACACTTTCGGTGTTTTGTCATTTGCGGAAGCTGCTCCTGGATGCCGCTTGAGATGCTGGTGCACCGTCGTGCTTTTATGATCGGCCATTTCCATTTTACAAAGCCGACAAACGACTGATTCGCTTCCTTTTCTGTTAAAATAGTCCCGTACTTTTTAACTACGAGTCCGGGTGGACTGATTTACTCACTGGCGCCATGTTTGTTTTGAAAGCAATGAAGCATTGACGCACATTTTTTGCGTCGACGTATTTTACGCGTCGACGTCATCGATTACGTCGACGCGTCGTCCCAGCCCTAGCTAAAATGATGGCGAAAAGAGTAAAAAACAGTGCTGAGGGCATCTATCGGCCCTCAAAGAATACAAAGTTGGAAGTATGGACATATTTTGGATATTTGAAGAATGCTGAGGGTCCTGAGCTACATTTGGGTCACTAGAGACTAATATAGGCACTAGGAGACTAGAGCTGGTCATTTCTTCCCCAGTCAGTCTAAACTCCACCGGGATCCACCCCATAAATGGTATCTCCGTCTGATTAGCTGCGAGCCCATTTAATGGTTCTGGTCCTAAGAGTTCATCTATCCCCCTGAGAGTAGTGTGAGGTAAGTATTCAGCTCTCCATTTGTCATTTATCACTGTAGCCTGTGCACCTGTGTCCCATAATGCTGTGACTGGTGTATTATCAAAGGTGCACCTCACCATTTTACGCCTACCAATCAGTTTTACTAGTTTTTGTCCTTGTTTGTCTGATAGAAGGTTAGAATCCCCCATGTGTGACAACCACCCCTTCTGCTCCCTCTCACTGAAATGTTGTTCAACTAGCCTCACTGCTTTACACATGTGTTTGTGTTGCTGCCAGTGTTGTCCCTGACAGGTTTTAGAACAGTAACTAACAGATGAACAGCCTGAGCACCTTTGGAGTGGGGTGCTGATCGACTCTTCCTGGTGGCAGCAACAACAGCGGCGGGACTCCTGACGTGGTGGTGGGGTCACTGCTGGTCCCGTGGTAGTGGCCCTCTGGCGTTTCCCTGTAGCTGGAGTGGAGCACGGCATCCTCTGGAGATGTGACCCGGCTGGCCACACTTGAAGCAGTGAATGTAGTTGTCTCCCTCTCCGTTGCTCTGGCAGGTCTTGCAGCCTCTCTTCCTTCGGGTTTCCATGGCCTCCAAAGTCCTCTTGGCGGTCTGCGAATTGCTAGCTTTCAGGGAAGCGAGTACCACCTGACTCACCTCTGCAACCTCGTTTCTCACCTCTTTCACCAAATTGTGCATTTCAGGTGAAGAATGCGTTTTTTTGTCTTCCTTGACGATGGGGATCTGTGAGCTGCTGTGTGGACCATCTTTAGTTAGCAGCTCGTTGATTTTTGGTGTTTTTGCATTGTTCCTCTTTAACTTGTTTAGTCTCTCCGTCTCAAGATTGGCAGCTTCATTAAGTTTCTCAATCAGTGTTTCATCAGTCACATCTGGATTGTCAAGAAGTGCCTTAATCTGGAACTTGATGTTGTCGCTTTGCAGTCCTGTACCCACTGATCTCAAGGACTTCCTTTTTATCAGGTCCGGACTGTAGTGTTCCATTTCTTTGTCTTTGGACGCATACAGGAGCCGATCTTTAAGCTCAATGCCCCTGAATAAAAAGTCTTGAGCAGACTCTTTTGGGTCCTGGAAATGTTGATCAGTTTTTGGTACAAATCAGACGTGTCTTCTTCTCTGTAATGTCCTTTCAATATTGTCTTTAACTGTGTGAGTGTCAGATCAGTCTTTATTTCGAGCATATCACACAGTTTGAGACCTGGATTGATGGCTCTTATCACTGCTTCAATAACTTCTGACTCACTGTGACCTTTGCGGAGTCCATTTTCTATCTGGTGCAACAAGTTGGTGTAGGACAGCCGATCGCGCTGCCCACCCTTTCCTATTTAGCCACAGATGCGAAACTCCCTGCGAATAGTCACCTCCGGTACTTTTGCCAAATGCAGGTTCTGGCCAAGGCTGGGAGCAGCATCCGCCCTTTTGAGTCTCTCCCCTATTGCTTTGATTTCTTTCTGCAGCTCTTTGTACTTGTCTCTTGTGTCTGAAAGGCAGGAAACATCGCCTTCGGCTACGTCGTCTTTCTCTTTGTATTTGCCCAGAAATGATAAAAGTTCGTTTGCAAACTGTACAGCATCATTTTGTGTAAAGCCATTTTCCACTTCATCAAGTTTATGTTCTATAACTCTCATCAAGTGGCATCTGGTAGTATCTTTCGTGTGCTCATCTTGCTCTGTAGCAAAGCCTTCTACATTAAAACCCACTTCTATTAGCTGATCACGACTTAGCTGGCAGAGTGTGGCGGTGACTTTATCTCTTAGGGCTTCTAGTTCCATTCTGGGTACTCACAAGATTGTCTTTAGTCCGTTAGACTTAAGGTCCGGTGCTTGGAAAGAGGCTTTTCTTCAGCGGTGTGATAGTGCTAACGTTAGCCGCTAGCAGAGCTAACAGTGCTTCTCCACTCACGCTCCGGAAATCCTGAAAACCTCTCTCCTGGCTGGCTTGCCAAAATATGTTGCAGCTTTACAACAGGGATGACCACTTGAGTTATCTTTGTTTGAAATATTTATTTCAAAGTCAAATACTGCGACTCACAAACTGATCCTCTCATAGTCCGTGTCTAATGCTCCAGAACAAAAGAACAAGAGAGATCTCTGCTCGAGTAACGTTCAAAGAACATACGTCAAAAACAGTGTTCTGACACACCAACAGGGCGTTCAATGCCATCTTGTAAAGTTGACTATTATAACAAACTGTTCAAATGAAAATATACACACACAAAAAAAAAGAAGTGTGGGGTGCAACCATTTATATATTTTAATGTAACCTGACCCCACCAATATCTGTATCTCTCACAGAAGCAACTGATTTTGCTACAGGCTAGCGCTACCGGTTGCTCGTAATCTACTAGTACTGCCTTCAAGATGTATTGGGCACCCCTGATTTATTGGTTACTGTGAGTTTTCAGCTCAGTAACACAGTTTATACAATCAGATGGTTTGTGTGTTTCAGGTCTGCCTGCAGATGATCAACAGTTGGTTTTAATGAAAGAAGAAGCTCCTGGAGAATGGAGGCCTGGTGTGGACCAGCAGGACCCAGAGCCCCTCAACATAAAGGAGGAAGAGGAGGAACTCTGGATCAGTCTGGATGAAGACAAGCTCAATATTAAGGAGGAGACCGATGACACCAGGCTTCCCTTTCTTGCAGTTCCTTTAAAGAGTGAAGATGATGAAGAGAAACCTGTGTTGTCACAGCTTCCTCAGCACCAAGTGCTTCCAGCCAGCAGCTCCACTGACCAGATGACAGCAGCAACTGGTGGAGAGGACTGTGGAGGAGCAGAAACCATCAGGAACCCAGGAACCCCAAATACTCAGGAAGAAGATTCCAGCTCTTCACAGACTGAAGTCAGTGAGGATGATGAAGAGGAAGACAATCCTGACTCTCAGCTGTCAGACACTGGGTCAGAAACTGAAGACAGTAACAAAAACAGGAAGGAGATCAGGTCTCCTGAGTCAGGTGTAGGCACTGTCAAGACACGCAGGAAAGTCCAGACAAGGCAGAAACCATATGGTTGTGATTTCTGTGGGAAAAAATTTACCACAAAACAAATTCTAGAAAGACACACAAGAATCCACACAGGTGAGAAGCCATTTTGTTGTTGTGATTGTGGACAACGTTTTAGCATAAAGTCAATTTTAGACACACACATGAGAATCCACACAGGTCAGAAGCCATTTTGTTGTGGTGATTGTGGTCAAAGTTTTGGCAGAAAGTCAATTTTAGACACACACATGAGAATCCACAGAGGTCAGAAGCCATTTTGTTGTGGTGATTGTGGACAAAGGTTTAGACAAAAGTNTCATATAGTTATAATAATGATATAGTTATAATAATGATATAGTTATAATAATGATATAGTTATAATATTCATATAGTTATAATAATGATATAGTTATAATAATGATATAGTTATAATATTCATATAGTTATAATAATGATATAGTTATAATAATGATATAGTTATAATAATGATATAGTTATAATATTCATATAGTTATAATAATGATATAGTTATAATAATGATATAGTTATAATATTCATATAGTTATAATAATGATATAGTTATAATAATGATATAGTTATAATATTCATATAGTTATAATAATGATATAGTTATAATAATGATATAGTTATAATAATGATACAGTTATAATAATCATATAGTTATAATAATGATATAGTTATAACAATGATATAGTTATAATAATGATATAGTTATAATAATGATATAGTTATAATAATGATACAGTTATAATAATCATATAGTTATAATAATGATATAGTTATAATAATGATATAGTTATAATAATGATACAGTTATAATAATGATACAGTTATAATAATGATATAGTTATAATAATGATATAGTTATAATAATCATATAGTTATAATAATCATATAGTTATAATAATGATACAGTTATAATAATCATATAGTTATAATAATGATAGTTATAATAATGATACAGTTATAATAATCATATAGTTATAATAATGATATAGTTATAATAATGATATAGTTATAATAATGATACAGTTATAATAATGATATAGTTATAATAATGATACAGTTATAATAATGATATAGTTATAATAATGATACAGTTATAATAATGATATAGTTATAATAATCGTATAGTTATAATAATGATATAGTTATAATAATGATACAGTTATAATAATGATATAGTTATAATAATCGTATAGTTATAATAATGATATAGTTATAATAATCATATAGTTATAATAATCATATAGTTATAATAATGATACAGTTATAATAATGATATAGTTATAATAATCGTATAGTTATAATAATGATATAGTTATAATAATCATATAGTTATAATAATGATATAGTTATAATAATGATATAGTTATAATAATGATACAGTTATAATAATGATATAGTTATAATAATGATATAGTTATAATAATGATATAGTTATAATAATGATATAGTTATAATAATGATACAGTTATAATAATGATATAGTTATAATAATCATATAGTTATAATAATCATATAGTTATAATAATGATATAGTTATAATAATGATACAGTTATAATAATCATATAGTTATAATAATGATATAGTTATAATAATGATACAGTTATAATAATGATATAGTTATAATAATGATATAGTTATAATAATGATATAGTTATAATAATGATACAGTTATAATAATGATACAGTTATAATAATGATATAGTTATAATAATGATACAGTTATAATAATGATATAGTTATAATAATGATATAGTTATAATAATGATATAGTTATAATAATGATAGTTATAATAATGATAGTTATAATAATGATATAGTTATAATAACCATATAGTTATAATAATGATATAGTTATAATATTGATACAGTTATAATAATGATACAGTTATAATAATCATATAGTTATAATAATCATATAGTTATAATAATGATATAGTTATAATAATGATATAGTTATAATAATGATATAGTTATAATAATCATATAGTTATAATAATCATATAGTTATAATAATGATATAGTTATAATAATGATACAGTTATAATAATCATATAGTTATAATAATGATATAGTTATAATAATGATACAGTTATAATAATGATATAGTTATAATAATGATATAGTTATAATAATGATATAGTTATAATAATGATANCAGTTTTAGACACACACATGAGAATCCACACAGGTCAGAAGCCATTTTGTTGTCGTGATTGTGGACAAAGTTTTAGCAGAAAGTCAACTTTAGACAAACACATGAGAATCCACACAGGTGAGAAGCCATTTTGTTGTGGTGATTGTGGACAAAGTTTTAGTCAAAAGTCAACTTTAGACAAACACATGAGAATCCACACAGGTCAGAAGCCATTTTGTTGTGGTGATTGTGGACAACATTTTAGCCAGAAGGCACATTTAAACACACACGTGATGATCCACACAGGTCAGAAGCCATTTTGTTGTGGTGATTGTGGACAAAGTTTTAGGGACAAGTCAAATTTAAACACACACATGATGATCCACACAGGTGAGAAGCCATTTTGTTGTGGTGATTGTGGACAAAGTTTTAGGGACAAGTCAAATTTAAACACACACATGAGAATCCACACAGGTGAGAAGCCATTTAGTTGTGGTGATTGTGGACAACGTTTTAGGGAAAAGTCAACTTTAAACAAACACATGATGATCCACACAGGTCAGAAGCCATTTTGTTGTGGTTATTGTGGACAAAGTTTTAGACAGAAGTCATCTCTAAACAGACACATGAGAATCCACACAGGTCAGAGGTCATTTAATGATCCCTGAAACACAAGAGTCTACACTTCAAAGGGAAACAGTTTAACAGAATATTCAGACAACTCATAGAGACACATGCTAATAATTACTGAGATGAACCTGAACAGATCCAGGTGTAACCCACATAAAATGAGTGTACCTCTTTAAGAAGGTACAGTGTCTAGGAAAGATGGACTGAGTGATACCAAACTGTTTCCTCCAAGTGTAATGACCTGAGCTCAGTCAGGTTTTTGTGATGAACTGTTCCTGAGGTAGGCTGCATGGTGGCGCAGCTGGTTAGCACTGTTGCCTCGCAGCAAGGAGGTCGTGGGTTCGCGTCCCGGCTCTGCGGCCTCTCTGCGTGGAGTTTGCATGTTCTCCCCGTGCGTGCGTGGGTTTCCTCCGGGTGCTCCGGTTTCCTCCCACAGTCCAAAGACATGACTGTCAGGCTAATTGGGCTGGTAAATTGTCCTTAGGTGTGAGTGGGTGTGTGGTTGTTTGTCTCGTTCGTCTCTGTGTGGCCCTGCGATGGACTGGCGACCCGTCCAGGGTGTCCCCCGCCTCTCGCCCCTTGACCGCTGGAGATAGGCGCCAGCTGCCCCGCGACCCTCTGTGGAGGAATAAGCGGCTACAGAAAATGGATGGATGTTCCTGAGGTGGATTCCTCCAGGACATGGCGAGCCTTCCCACCTGAACTTAGAAGAGAGAGAGAGATTGTGATTCCTTCCTATCCAGTTGGACGACTCCTGCTGCACTTGCAGTGTGGTAGGACTGTATCAACATTTATTTAAACACATCCAGTCATGCCTGAGACCACGGACTGACGATTCAGCCTTTCCCCTGTTTTAATTTCTACACCCTGGGCATTTGTTGGACTGAACTTGAGGTACAAATTATTATTTTTGGAACTCTGCAACCAGGTTGTTGTGTAAAATTGTTCACTGCTTGTGAATGGTGTTTGCTTTTGGATTTGAAAGGATATTTAAGTCAATTGAGGTTTGTTTGTTTTTTTAAGAATTGAGAACTCCGATTACTTGGGTCCACCCAAGATTGACTCAAACTGCTTATAAACATTTACCCAAAAATTCATAAAATTGAGAATTTAGAACACTTGGCTGAGTTTCATTCGGGCGTGCTATGCGAAGCAATGCACACCTATTATTATGCACCTCCAAAGTGATGTCTGTGTAGTTTTATTCCTCTTCCATCAACTTTAATATGGCCCGCATGGAGGGTTGCAGCCAGACACATGATACATCAAAACAACCGGCTCGGTCGGGAGATGTGTGCTATTACTTTTATAAGAATTCGGAGTTACCATGGCGACGTAATTTCCAAAAAACCACGCCAAAAAACGCATTGAAAATCCCATTGACAGCTGAAAAAAATACACCCTGAACCCACCCCTCTTTCCAAGCCTCCTGTGCGGACACACAGTCACCTAGAAACTTCATTCAAAGTTTAAATGGGTCACAAGACTTTGGACTCTAACATTTGGAAGAATTGTGTTGATAGCTTTTACCATTTTCCTAAAGTCGCGAGAGAAGTTTGATGAAGAAATCAGAGTCTGACAGAAAAATTCTTCTCCGTTTACATGGTAAATGACAGGATTTGAGGGGGGGTTCTGGACCTTTGAGGGCCATTTCTGAGAAAACCGTAGGTCCTAGAGAAAAGTGACTTATGTGTTAAATGAAGCAGACAAAAAAAAGCTGCCAAATGAGATAAAAATCATGGCTGTACTCCAAACGGTTTGGGAGATACACGACGTTGTTTGTGAGTGAAAGACTTTTCTCAGACACCCTCACTCTGGGTCATGTGACCTTAGAGGGTGACAAGGCAGAATTTTAAACGTTCTCATCACAAACAACATTGAATATTTCCTACACCGTTTGGACTACAGTCATAAATTTGACCTCTGTGATTGGGGAGTTTTGTCTGCTTTCCAGTGAAGTGATTCTCATGTCTCTGTGACCTATGGTTTGCTCACAAGTTGTCAGTGAAGGTTGAGAGGAGCCACGAAAAAAGGTATTTTTTCCATGTTATTTCATCTGGATCTCTGTCTTTCAACACTTTGATGTCTTGTGAAATCGAATCGTCATTATTCGGACATAAAACATAGGACACGCATGAAATTCGGGACTATTGACCATTCAAGCCTCCTGCTTCTAACGGTGTTTAAATTTTTCTGATCTGTCTTATACTTTTCGAATGGGAACATGTTGTTTGAGCAGAGTGATTTTCTATTTAAACAGCCATTTCTACATCAGTTCAGAGGCATGAGGCGTGCATGTGATCACTGCATGACAGGGAAATGGATCGTTCTGATTGGCTAATGCTGTTCTCATTCTTTCTAATGGAAGGGTTCAGATGACACTTGATTAGAGCAGTATCAGGCAGAACCAGCAGCTGGACCTGGACCAGGACCAGACCCAAGAAAAGAACCAGAACTTGGATCAAGATCAGGACCAGGGCTGGGGGCTGGGACCTGGACCAGGACCAGATTCATGGTCCTGGACTAGAACCAGATCCAAACATAGAGCCAGGTCCAGACTCAAGACCCACAACCATATAGGAATTTAGCTATGCCCTGGTCCTGTTGTGGACCTGGATTAGATTCTGAACTACAACCAGTACCAGACTTAGGACCACAAACAGACCGGGACCACAACCAGACCAGGACCAAGACCAGACCTGGGACTAGAAACAGAATGGGGGTCCTAGAATAAAACTAGAACTAGAGCCAGGTCTAGATTCAGGAATATGACCAGAACTGAAACTTTGTCTAGAACTCTGACTAAAACTCTGTCCTGGTCCCAGATCTGGTCCTGCT
Organism: Callopanchax toddi; assembly: GCA_006937965.1. Taxonomy (NCBI): domain Eukaryota; kingdom Metazoa; phylum Chordata; class Actinopteri; order Cyprinodontiformes; family Nothobranchiidae; genus Callopanchax; species Callopanchax toddi. The sequence goes on from SSNR01000400.1 coordinate 519,615, forward strand.
CTCGAGTCTGGACCTGATTCTGGTTCTGGACCGGGACTGGATACAGAAATAGAACCAAGACTTGTGTAGGAAGCTGGACCGGACATTTTAAGCACATAAATGGAACAGAATCTGACTCAGAAACAGCAGCTTGACCAGAATCAGACCAGAAACCAGGTCTAGACCCTGAACCAGGACCAGAGATGAACCAGAACTTTCAAGTATTGACATGATAATGATGAACTTTTTACACTTTTAGCATGGCAACACATCATACACAGTGTTAGCATGCTAATGCTAGCATGTTAACTTAAAGTTGAGTTTTTGCGCATTTCGCATGTGACTGAGAGATGGAACCCAGACAAGTTATATATCAAATCGATCGGCTCTTTCATGTGATGCTTGGTTGAAATTCCCATAGTGTTTCGATCAACTATCGCAAAGTTATCCACAAAAGACTACGACAGAAATTGCGTCAAAATGGATTAGCCCTTTGAATTTCAACTAAAACTTACTGATGTTTGAGAGCCTGCCATTTCAACACACCTAAACACACTTTAAAATAGTCATGGGACTTTGGACTAGAAAATATTGAGGAACCATGTTGATTTCACTGATGCCGCCGGTAGCACACCCTCTCAAAGTTTCTTCAGGAACTTTTCTAGTTTATTTTATTGTTATCGTATTGACCCAAATATAGGACCAACCAATTACAAGACAACTCCCCCTTTCCAAAACTAATCTTCAGAAAAAGACTAACATTTTTAATGAATCTACTTTTTTGAAATTTTGAGTCTTAAATAATACTGTAATTACAGACCTTTAATATTTGTGCATTAATGAAATCAAAGATCTGTAATGTACAGGGTGCCCATTACATTGGTCAGGAGGCGTAGCTGGTAGATCTTGGGACAGTCCTCCCCTCCCGAGGAACGAATTACACCGACAGCGCCCACGCCACGAAACCTCCATTAAATGCAACTCAAATGAGCGACCTGGTGCTGTTTGACACACACACTGACTTGCTTGCAGTGCCAACAAGCAGAGATTCTGATCTGATTGTTACTTTTTCATTCCCTTTTGTTATTCTAGTTCTCCTGTTTTTATTATTGTGCTGCTCAAGCTGATTTAGACACTGGATTTTCTTTATTCTCACTTAGTGATGTCACGATGCTTCGAGAATCGATTTAAAACCGGTGAAAACTACTTTAAATATAAATCGATGTAGAAAAAAGAAAAATCAATCCGCAACAACCTGATGTACTACGTACATGGCATCCTTGTGTAAAAGCTCTGATGAGGGGAGTAAATGATAAAAGAACCACAGACACGTTACTTTCTCTGCTCAGACGTGATCTCTAGCTCACTAGCGCTGGAGTCCCCCTGCTGGTCACATATTGTTACTACAGCTACTAAATCAACATCCACAACTAAACTACATCTAGTATTTGGTAAAAACTACTGACAAACATTGTTAATGTAAACAGTAATGAACACATTTCCCTTAATATCTATTAAACTATACATACTGACAGATACATTTGAAGTTTAAACAATAATGAGGACATTTCAACCATCACACACAGTGGTGACAAAGTTCTGCTAATCATTCAGAACAGAGACAAGCAGCTTCTAGATGGATGATGCTCCAGTCAATTAGAAGTCAACAGTTTGGCAGCATTTGGCTTTCCCTTGTTTCCAGTAAGACAATAGAAAATTACTATTTGAAACAAGGACTAAAGGGCGGTGGTAAAATAAAAAGAATGTATTTGGTCATAAAATAACTGAAATAATTTTTGTTGTGAAAAATTATAAAAAATCAAATCGTGTCTTGAGTGAATCGTTACATCTCTATTCTCACTGTTTTCAATGAATACAGATGATTCTAAACTTTCATTTGTACTTTTCAAATACTACTACTACTAAATTCAACTGATTGTGATGAAAGTTTTAAAGTGTGTGTGTAAATGTTAACAGGAGCAGCTGTTTGTCACATTGATGAAATAATCAGTGTTTGTGTGTTCAATCAAAGCTCAACAATAAAGTCTGTATTTGTTCTAGTATTTGAACTAGTAAACAGTCTAGTTGGTATTTGTTGACTCAATGATCATCAGCTTTACTTCCTAAAGCTCCAGGTGTTCAGGACAGAACTCATCTGATATCATTCAACAACACAATCCTCTCTAATTGTCTCATTTCCTCTCATTGAAGTGGGCGGCCCTGAGGATTGCTGCCACGATGCCAGAGACACTTGCTGCTGCAGAGAGGAGCTTCTCCTGATGGAAGCTGATTCAAACCAACCTGAGATCCACGTGGTCTCAATGCTAAACCCACTGGTTCTGATAAACACCAACCCCGAGGTCAGACAGCTGTCATGTGATCAGACTAAACTGGAACCAACCATTTGAGTTCAGCTGATGATGAAAAACATGCTGATTCATGAAAAGTGATTAGAAAGGTTCTTGTTGCTGCTGTTCAAATATTAAAGTTGAACTCTTCTGATCATTTAGACGGCTGCTGTCCTTAAATTGTGTATTTGTGTCAGAGAGACACAAAGAAAACTGTGTGTGTAGTAGGGGTTGGGGGCACTAGGGAGTCATCTGGCCTAGGGCACCAAATAGTGTAGAGCCGGCCCTGCGTGGAACCAGTAATGTTGGAGGTGACTGCAGCTTTAAAAGCAGGAGGGACGACATTCTGGAAGGAACTTCAATCTGTGGGAAAGTTTTGGACAAATGTGTCAAATCAAAGTGTCTCTTTGTTTTTAAAGAAAAGCCACCAAACTGTATCCATCAGTTTGTGCCACCTGATGACGGTGATCGTATTAAAAGTCCAGCTGGTCCTGGTCTCCTGCTCCATAACCCCCCATATTTGTGAGTGAGATCCTCGGGGAGGGGACACGGCCTCCTCCCCGACCCACTACTGTGGGACTGTTCCTTTGATCCAGGTTCCAGTAGCAGGTGGGATTAGAACCAGTCTGTGAAACGTGAAGAATCCCAGCACACCACCGAGGCCCTTCACACTCAGACTGGTTCTGTTAGACCTTTTCACTCTTTCATTTGATGGTTGGAGTCTAAAGAAGAAGAAGAAGAAGCTGAACGTGGACTTGAAGCAGGACCTTCAGAACTCTCTCCAGGTCTGTAACAGTCTGAGCTAACTGATCTGGGATCTGATCTTTGTCTCTGGTGGTTTTCTCCTGGTCTAAAGAGGATCTGAATGCTGGGACCAGTTCAGGTGGGTCTCCTGCTGCTGTTACAGACCTGTAGACCTCCTGGTGGACTTGGAAAGTCCCCTTTCACTTCATTTCCTGTTCCTGCTGTCAGAACTCTAAACCTAGAGCCACCTTGAACTCCTCAGCTGTTGTTCTCTGCAGGTTCTTCAACATCTGGCTCAAACAGCTACAAAGTTCTGCAGGTGGAAAGCATCATTTAGTCAAATCTGGAATAAAGAGTCCAATTTTAAAACTCCACTTATTGAACGTTTTGGCCTTTAAAAGGTGTAGAAACATTTCAGATCAATCTAGAAACACTGCAGTTCTCGGCTCTGTCACTGGAGGGAGCCAAACACTCAGGTCTAAATGACTGACGTCATGCTAAGTCCTGGATGTTGATGGTCGCTCTGATCAAGATGGAAATCAAACATCCTGCTTCCACAGGTTTTAGATGACATCATATTTAAAGAGACACACACCGTATTTAGTCTGACCTTCTGTGTTTGATGATCTGCTCTTCAGAGGAATCCTCTCCTCCAGGTGAGGCTCTACCTCAGGTGAGGCTCTACCTCAGGTGAGGCTCTACCTCAGGTGAGGCTCTACCTCAGGTTTCCACCACTCTGATGGGTTCTGATTGGTTGTCCATCAAGCAGCCTGAGGCCCCAGCTGCTGCTGCTCAGTCACATCTTGGGGCCCTGAGCTCTCTGACCCAGATGCTGAAAGGGCCCAGAGGCAACGAGCAAAACAAACTACTGACAACAAAAAGAGGATTTTTTATAATGAGAGACAAAACGACTGGAAGTTTACAGTCTTAGTTCTGTTGGACCTTTCTGTTGATCACAGCACCTTAATGAACAGACTCCGTGACTTGGTGGATCTCTGGACCTGGTCTAGACTGGTTCAGATCGTAGTCTCTGTGTCCATATAAACAACATGTCAGATACTACAGATCTGTTCTGTGGGGTACCCCAAGGCTCTGTTCTGGGTCCACTCCTGTTTTTACTATATCTCCATCCTCTTGGACAGATCATTAATAGATGTCACAATGTCTCCTACCACCTTTATGCAGATGACATTCAGCTGTACTGCTCCTTCAAGGACTCAGAGTTCTACAAACTGTCTGAACTACTGGAGTGTCTGTCAGCTACTAACTGGTTAGAAAATCACTTCCTTCAATTAAACCCTGAAAAGACTGAATGTCTGATTGTTGCCCCTGATAGGACGGTCCCTCTGATCAGTCAACAGATTGGACATTTAAGTTCTGCTGTAAAGTCAAACCTGAGGATTCTGGGTATTTTCGACCAATCAATGTCTCTTGAAGGTCACTCAAAACAGCTGGTCAGAAACTGTTTTTATCATCTGAGAAATATTTCCAAACTGAGAAAGTTGGTGTCAAAACCTGAACAGGAAATGGTTCTTCATGCTTTGATCTCCTCCCGTCTAGATTACTGTAACACACTTTTCTGATTATACTGATTTTATATGGATTTTATACAGATTTTATACTGATTTTATGCAGATTTTATACAGATTTTATATTGATTTTATATGGATTTTATACTGATTTTATACTGATTTTATGCAGATTTCTTACAGATTTTATATTGATTTTATACTGATTTTATATTGATTTTATATTGATTTTATACTGATTTTATGCAGATTTCATACAGATTTTATATTGATTTTATACTGATTTTATATGGATTTTATACTGATTTTATGCAGATTTCATACAGATTTTATATTGTTTTTATACTGATTTTATACTGATTTTATATGGATTTTATATGGATTTTATACTGATTTTATACTGATTTTATGCAGATTTCATACAGATTTTATATTGATTTTATACTGATTTTATACTGATTTTATATGGATTTTATATGGATTTTATACTGATTTTATGCAGATTTCATACAGATTTTATATTGATTTTATACTGATTTTATATGGATTTTATACTGATTTTATACTGATTTTATGCAGATTTCATACAGATTTTATATTGATTTTATACTGATTTTATANCAAACTGTATCCATCAGTTTGTGCCACCTGATGACGGTGATCGTATTAAAAGTCCAGCTGGTCCTGGTCTCCTGCTCCATAACCCCCCAAATTTGTGAGTGAGATCCTCAGGGAGGGGACACGGCCTCCTCCCCGACCCACTACTGTGGGACTGTTCCTTTGATCCAGGTTCCAGTAGCAGGTGGGATTAGAACCAGTCTGTGAAACGTGAAGAATCCCAGCACACCACCGAGGCCCTTCACACTCAGACTGGTTCTGTTAGACCTTTTCACTCTTTCATTTGATGGTTGGAGTCTAAAGAAGAAGAAGAAGAAGCTGAACGTGGACTTGAACCAGGACCTTCAGAACTCCATCCAGGTCTGTAACAGTCTGAGCTAACTGATCTGGGATCTGATCTTTGTCTCTGGTGGTTTTCTCCTGGTCTAAAGAGGATCTGAATGCTGGGACCAGTTCAGGTGGGTCTCCTGCTGCTGTCACAGACCTGTAGACCTCCTGGTGGACTTGGAAAGTCCCCTTTCACTTCATTTCCTGTTCCTGCTGTCAGAACTCTAAACCTAGAGCCACCTTGAACTCCTCAGCTGTTGTTCTCTGCAGGTTCTTCAACATCTGGCTCAAACAGCTACAAAGTTCTGCAGGTGGAAAGCATCATTTAGTCAAATCTGGAATAAAGAGTCCAATTTTAAAACTCCACTTATTGAACGTTTTGGCCTTTAAAAGGTGTAGAAACATTTCAGATCAATCTAGAAACACTGCAGTTCTCGGCTCTGTCACTGGAGGGAGCCAAACACTCAGGTCTAAATGACTGACGTCATGCTAAGTCCTGGATGTTGATGGTCGCTCTGATCAAGATGGAAATCAAACATCCTGCTTCCACAGGTTTTAGATGACATCATATTTAAAGAGACACACACCGTATTTAGTCTGACCTTCTGTGTTTGATGATCTGCTCTTCAGAGGAATCCTCTCCTCCAGGTGAGGCTCTACCTCAGGTGAGGCTCTACCTCAGGTGAGGCTCTACCTCAGGTGAGGCTCTACCTCAGGTTTCCACCACTCTGATGGGTTCTGATTGGTTGTCCATCAAGCAGCCTGAGGCCCCAGCTGCTGCTGCTCAGTCACATCTTGGGGCCCTGAGCTCTCTGACCCAGATGCTGAAAGGGCCCAGAGGCAACGAGCAAAACAAACTACTGACAACAAAAAGAGGATTTTTTATAATGAGAGACAAAACGACTGGAAGTTTACAGTCTTAGTTCTGTTGGACCTTTCTGTTGATCACAGCACCTTAATGAACAGACTCCGTGACTTGGTGGATCTCTGGACCTGGTCTAGACTGGTTCAGATCGTAGTCTCTGTGTCCATATAAACAACATGTCAGATACTACAGATCTGTTCTGTGGGGTACCCCAAGGCTCTGTTCTGGGTCCACTCCTGTTTTTACTATATCTCCATCCTCTTGGACAGATCATTAATAGATGTCACAATGTCTCCTACCACCTTTATGCAGATGACATTCAGCTGTACTGCTCCTTCAAGGACTCAGAGTTCTACAAACTGTCTGAACTACTGGAGTGTCTGTCAGCTACTAACTGGTTAGAAAATCACTTCCTTCAATTAAACCCTGAAAAGACTGAATGTCTGATTGTTGCCCCTGATAGGACGGTCCCTCTGATCAGTCAACAGATTGGACATTTAAGTTCTGCTGTAAAGTCAAACCTGAGGATTCTGGGTATTTTCGACCAATCAATGTCTCTTGAAGGTCACTCAAAACAGCTGGTCAGAAACTGTTTTTATCATCTGAGAAATATTTCCAAACTGAGAAAGTTGGTGTCAAAACCTGAACAGGAAATGGTTCTTCATGCTTTGATCTCCTCCCGTCTAGATTACTGTAACACACTTTTCTGATTATACTGATTTTATATGGATTTTATACAGATTTTATACTGATTTTATGCAGATTTTATACAGATTTTATATTGATTTTATATGGATTTTATACTGATTTTATACTGATTTTATGCAGATTTCTTACAGATTTTATATTGATTTTATACTGATTTTATATTGATTTTATATTGATTTTATACTGATTTTATGCAGATTTCATACAGATTTTATATTGATTTTATACTGATTTTATATGGATTTTATACTGATTTTATGCAGATTTCATACAGATTTTATATTGTTTTTATACTGATTTTATACTGATTTTATATGGATTTTATATGGATTTTATACTGATTTTATACTGATTTTATGCAGATTTCATACAGATTTTATATTGATTTTATACTGATTTTATACTGATTTTATATGGATTTTATATGGATTTTATACTGATTTTATGCAGATTTCATACAGATTTTATATTGATTTTATACTGATTTTATATGGATTTTATACTGATTTTATGCAGATTTCATACAGATTTTATATTGTTTTTATACTGATTTTATACTGATTTTATATGGATTTTATATGGATTTTATACTGATTTTATACTGATTTTATGCAGATTTCATACAGATTTTATATTGATTTTATACTGATTTTATANCATCAGGTCAGAGGACAAAAGGTCAGAGAACATCAGGTCAGAGGACAAAAGATCAGAGGACAAAAGGTCAGAGGACATCAGGTCAGAGAACATCAGGTCAGAGAACATCAGGTCAGAGAACATCAGGTCAGAGGACATCAGGTCAGAGAACATCAGGTCAGAGGACAAAAGGTCAGAGAACATCAGGTCAGAGGACAAAAGGTCAGAGGACATCAGGCCAGAGGACATCAGGTCAGAGGACAAAAAGTCAGATGACATCAGGTCAGAGGACATCAGGTCAGAGGACAACAGGTCAGAGGACATCAGGTCAGAGGACAACAGGTCAGAGGACATCAGGTCAGAGGACAACAGGTCAGGTCTTTGTTTTACTGATAGTTTATTAAACCATCGTCATCATCAATAAATTGATATTTTCTATGAATAAAGTTCTGATTTGACGTTTCTGACGAGGAAACTGAAGGATAAAGATCCAGATGAACTCACTGCTGGGAGGCAGGACGTCCAGACTGGCTGAGCGCTGCTGATGTCCCTCTGAGAACAAACAACATTTAACAGGTTAGTGTTTATAATAAATGATCAGCTGATCTGTGGTTGAACCAACATCACCTGATAAACATCTACAATCCTGATAAAAACATGAAACTACAGGAGGGCTGAGCAGGTTCACCACGTGTCTGGAGAGGATGCTTCTGTTCCAAAAGACACCAAAATAATTCCACAACAGAAAAGAGACAATAGTTATCAAGTTCTAAAAACTCTTAATATTATCCTAATGAATCCTGGGACCTTCAGCTGATGTTTCATAACCTGGAGGTGTAAAAGATTTTATAGAATCATTTCATTCTGCAGCTTTTTATTGGTTTATATTAAAATAAAATCAGAGGCAAACGAATCCTAAAACAGATGCTTTTAGAATAAAATCACATTTCTGCTACTGAAACACCTGAAATCAGTTTTAAATGGGTAAATCAGGATGAGTCACTATAAATATTTATTATAAACAATAATAATACATTAAAGCTGAACCCACACAGGATTAAAATAGAGGATAAAAACAAGTTGATGTAAATTAATTCACTCTTCATCAGGTAGAGCAGCAGGTGTCCGTCTGACCACCAGGGGGCAGCAGAGGTTACATTAAAGCATTTCCTGGTTCAGTTTAAACCTGATTTAATTAAATATTATGAGTTTTATCTGTTAAATCAAATGAAAGCCAAACAGACTGACCGGAAGCAGCAGCCGCCATGACGGCGTTTAAACCTCAGGGTCCAAATATTCAGTTCAAAGGATCTGTTAAAAAAAAACACATGAAACAGTTTGAGGAAGTGTTTCTGAGACCAGAAAATAGAAAACATCCCAATCTGATCTGAGGTCAGGTCTAAAGTCAGAGCTCTGACATCATAGAGCAACATGGTGGTGTTTAAATCAGCTGATTCAGTCTCAGGTTTTATTCTATAAAAGAAACACTTCCTGGTCCTCCGGCCGATCCAAACTAACACGACCGTAAAACCAACTGGATCCTCTAAAGATCTGATCAGTTTTATTCTGAAAGAAAATCAGATCAAACCTGGACTCCAGTCCTGTCCTGGTTCTGGTCCTGGTTCTGGTTCTGGTCCTGGTTCTTGTTCTGGTTCTGGTCCTGGTAGAGAGACTGAAACTCACCTTCCTGCTGATCCATTACAGGTTCGGTTCTGATCGGATCGTCTTAAAGGATCCGTCCAGAGATCAGACTGAGCTGTCCTCTGAGTGGGCGGGGCCTAAACCGGAAGTGGGTGGGACGTGAACCGGAAATGATTGTGATTTGACCTGAAGTTGCTGTGGCTTAAATCTGTTCATTATTTTAAGTCTGAAATTGATGTTGATTAATCAGAGGTTGCTATTTGTATTGTTTATTTGAAAACTATTTACAGAGCATAAAATAATCAAATATATAATAAATAATCAAATATCTGATAGAACACCACTTCAACATGACTGGAATATCCCTTTAAGTCTCCTCTCATCAACTTGATCATCTTTACAAAGATTGATGTGTCCACTATTTCATCCTGTCAGCATTTCAGCGGCATATTACTGAACTGAATAGAAAGATTCAGTCAACCAGCAGCTGTTTTAGAATGTAGTTCTTCATTTCAGCCACTAGATGGAGACACATCACCACTCAGCTCTTTGTTTCTAAACTCGTTGAATTTTCTGGACATTTACAGGAAGCTTTGCTCTCAGATTCTTTGTATTTTCATGTTTTGTCTCTAATGACAGATGTTGGAGTTTGACAGCTTCTGTAACCATGACTAGAAACTGTTTTTCCTTCAAGACTCTGAAGGGTTTTTGTACTTCCTGTAAATGAGCACTAGAGGGCAGACTTGTCATTAACAGGCTCATGTGTGTTTGATCAGCTCTATCATATTGATCTCCATGAAGAATTGATTATATTTGATCATTTCTGTTCGATTTGACATCAAACTCCTGGTGTTGTTGGTGAAAGCCAGTAAAGTCCTGCTGTTTGTGTTCGACTGCTTCCATCAAACACAATCTGCTCACTAACAGACGAGTTCAACCAGGTTCTAAACAGCAGGTTTGAATGAGGCTGTGAGGAAAAGCCTGCAGACAGCTAAAGAGACATGGTCGGATCAACAAACCTCAGCTCTTCTGAACAACACTCTCCCAAAGATAGAGTCTCTTTGAAGCAACAAATCAATCTAGTGATGGATTCCTTCACTGTTGGAACCAATTTGAATTGTTGTCTAGAATCAAATCTTTGATCCTATAAATTCCAAGGTATTGACCTCAAAGCTTCACAGGAATCTCTAACATCAGAGTTTCATCTGGAGTGGATCAACAGAACACTGAGCTTTTCTTATGGTTGACTTTAAGACCTGATGCATCTGAAAACCTTCTGACAGCGAACAGAGCATTTTGACTTTCTACTAGATCTTGAATCAAAAGAAGAGCTGCTGTGTAATCCTGACCTCTTTCTCCAAAATGCTCAGACGGACATTCTCTTCATTTCTCTTCCAGCTTGTTTGTGTTTGAACTCCTTTTTTCTTGACATGTTTTGAGGAACGATTCCAAACCTTTAGGAGTGGCTGGACGCTCCTTTCTGCTGCTAGCGCCTGAAGCTCATCTGGATTTAGAGCCTTTTTCAAAGTGATTCCAACCATCATGGTGTGATAAGAATCCAGTGAATGAAGCATTCCTGCTGCTCGTGCACGGCCAGTCCCACTAACATGTTTCTGAATGAAAGCTGTGCAGCAGTCGCCTCTTGAAACTGAACAACAGTGACTTTCCTGCTTTCCTTCTTGCAGTCTCCTTAGTCATCCTGTGGAAATCCAATGTGTCCCCCTGTCCCCCAGAGACCAGAGACATCAGAACAGTTCTCTGCTGTCCTCCTCCCCCTGTAAACACAGGGAACACCAAACTAAGCCCAGTCAGGACCGATGGCTGAGAGAACACATTGGAATGGACTCAATGTTCTGTTTAAAGTTCTACCATTCCATTATTTTGTCCTCAGGAAACCTTCCTGATGCGCTGGAATGCAGCCTGTGTTCTATTGGCTCTTAGAGCTGTCTGTCAGCTGGTTGCTGTGACAACGGGGGCGGGTCTAGTGTGTGTGTGTGTGT
>SSNR01000401.1:3433-18358 GCA_006937965.1 Callopanchax toddi
TCCTGCAATTTCGTTGTGCCTTGTTGTACAATGACAATAAAAGCTTTCTATTCTATCAATGTGAACTCCCCGGTATTTAAAGGAGGTGACCTGCTGGATGTCATGGCCATGCACGACCACTGGAGAGAGTGATCTCCAACTGACTTGGGATCTACCAGCATCTCCACGGTCTTTTCCGTGTTCATCTGTAGTTGGTGATCATCACACCAGCTTACACACTCCTCCAATACACAGCTGTGGGTTTTTAGATTTGAAACTGCAGTTAACAGACTCAAAATCACAGTGTTTTCAGAAAATTTCACCACATATTGATTGAATGGAAACAGAGAAAATAGACCACCCAGCCCTGACCCTGCAGGGGAAACGAGGCACTGGGGGAAAGCCTGATTATTTGAGCAGGGTTCCTGCAGGTTTCTTCTCGTCAGATTCAAGTCTTTAAAAGACCTTAAAAACCAGTGAATGAGACAAGAGTGGAGGTGTCCTCTGAGGTGACTCTACAATCTGCCTTTCTGCTGTGGTCAGACTTCACACAGACCAGGAAGACCTCTTCCTGGTTTTGTAAAGAATTACAAACAACACCAACCTGCTTCGGAGGCTCCAGAGATTTCATCAGGGTCTCCATATATGAGGGCAGGACCTTGTGGTGAAGATGTAGCAGCATGCGGAGAATGTGTCTGTGCACGTTTTCTTTACTGCAACCCATTCAGAATAAAAAGTGAACAAAAAAGAATCAGCTGTCTAATAGTGTTTTAGTGCCGTGTGCAGGCAGAACAGATAACATCAATGAAACAAACCTGGAGAAGGAGGTGAGAAGGAAACCATCAAAGACAACAGAACAAAACTCCTCTGATCCAAACTCGTCTGAGAGCAGGGTGAGATGACCGGTCAGCAGGTGCAGGAAGATGTCACTAAAAGCCATGTCGTTGTAGGAGTACACTGCAGGAAACCCATAAGGAGAGCCGCCTTGAGAAATGAACCTCACACTTTCTGCTGCAGGACATGGAATTACTCCAACATCATAAGAAATACTGTAAAAAACCAAATACATGTCAAATTAACTTTAGTGAAAATAAAAACAGAGAACCACACATTTTTTTGCAACTTATCCTTCCACCCTAAAGCACCTTGTCAGTGATTAAACCGACCTGAAAGGAAGGGGCTTCCTGTGATGGGTTAAGAGGAACTGCTCTATAAATATGGACTGAGTTTGATCCTGTTGATTAACCATTCAAGTCAGACTGACTGTAAGAGTCACAAAGAAAACTAAAACATGATAAAATGGCACATTTTCTCTTTACATTGCATTTAATCATGGTCTCCACAGCAGCTCAGTAAAATGTTTTTAGGGCTCTCCAAGAGACTCCAAATCTCCTCAGCTGCTTCAGGTGGTAGAGCTGCTGCCTCGCGTTTTTAACCAAGGCGTCAGAGCGTTTGTGCCAGGTGAGGTCCTCTGAGAGCTGAACACTCAGGTAATGAAAGTGGCTCCCCCTCTCCACAGAAGCACCGTTGATCATGAGAGTTGCGTAAGAATGCTGCTTCTTCCTGCTGTAGTCCACTATCTACACCTTAGTCTTGTCAATGTTCAGGTGAAGGCACTTGGATATGTTTTCAACCTCCCTCATGTAGGCCGCCGTCGTTCTCAGAGATGAGGTCAAACACAACATCAGCAAACGTAACTTTGGAGTTGGAGCTGCTAACTTCACTAAAGTCCACAGCCAGGGTGAGTCTTTTACCAGTCGGCCATTTTGGACGAGTCCAGCTGAAAGTTGGAGTGACCCGAGTCACCAGCTGAAGAAATCCACTAGAGGCTTGAGACCGACTTCTACAAGGAGCACTGATCCCAGAAGAAGCTAACTGGTTAATGTCCAGCTGTGCAAAGATTTGTGCCAGATGCATTAAATACTCATAAATAATTAATTATGAATTTTAAAAAAAACAAGCCTGACTTATTTTATTAATTCCCAAACCTAAACACCTGTTTCTCAAGAAACTCTCCTCTTCTCCGTCTTTCATCATCACCTCAGTTCTGATTGTCTTTTCTGGGATTTCATAATAATGACTGGCATTAGTGTAATGTTTAGAAAAGCAATACATTGATTTTTATAGGGTTAAGGTTCAAATATTGTTTGTCCTGACTAAATGGGTAAGCACAGAATTTCACTAAACACGAGGCTGTTTGGTTTGTTTCAACCAAGCTGCAGCTGCATAAACATCAAGATCAAACATCAAGCGGTGGGTGTGGTCCTCACTGTAGACAAGCCAGTAATAGAACACTAAATCAGGATGACCCAGACCACTGTTTGTTCATATTGTTGGCAGACAATTTTATCCAAACTACCTAAACTTTGAAGTCTTGTAGTTGTGCTAACAGACCAGTAACCTGCTTCGTTCCAGACTAAACCTCAGCAGGGTAGCAGCACTTACCCAGAGCAGGAAGTAGCCGCTGCAGGGCATTCTTGTTCCTAAGTTTGGCGATGTGAAGGACATAGTAGAGGCCCATCTCACAGGCCACTCTGTTGTCCTGCAGGTACCTGAGACGAGTCAACAAGCAACAAAAGGTTTGATCTCACTGAACCTGTAGAATCTGGTCTCATTTAGGCGGATTAAGCAGTTCCACTCCTGGTGTGAAGATGGATCCGTCAACTGGGGATTTTAGGTTTAAATAACGTTCACAGACTGAACATAAAAAAATCACAGGCTGTGCTTCACCTGCTGAATGCCTCTAGGAGGGTGGAGGGGTACAACACGGAGCTCTTCTCCTCACTGGCAAGTTTCTGCTCTACAGTGAAGGTGTGATCATCTACAACCACAGACATCATGGCAGGCAGGAAGCGGGTCACCACCTCCAGATCCTGAGACCAAAACACAAAACAACAACCTCAAATCCTCAAATTGTGCTGATGAGTTCCTGAGAACTCTGTTGAGCTCAGGCTCTGGAGATACCAAGTGACAAACACAACCTTCAACACAAACACTGTTTCAACTTAAGAATGTGAATAAAACACACATGTTGGAAAACTGTGATTGAGGGGCGTGTAACATTAAAGAGACATCAAATACAACGGATTCTAAAAGAATGAAGTCAAACCTCTGAAAAACCCACAACGCCACAGAACTGGTGATCTAGGAGGCAGGAAGTCATGGCTCTGTGATAGGTGAAATTGTTGCTTATCCTCATTGTGTATTGTTGTTTAGCTCCTTCTAATTATAATTAATTGCTCCTTCATCAACTCTCCTAATACACAGTTGCAGTCAGGGAATATCACATACTTAGGTGTTTCTCTCTCTCCTAAGATGGCAGATTTAACTAAACCACATCCCAAAGATGATCTTGCTAGATGGAAATCTTTACCCATGGGGAGAGTTGTTTCAAAGAAAATGATCTTACCAAGAATTAATTACTTGTTCTTAATGACCCCAAATAAACCATCATCTGACTGGTTTAGATCTCTGGACTCCTCCATCTCTAAATTCCTGTGGAAGGATAAACCTCCACGTATTAGTTTAAAAACACTACAGAAGACCAAAGATAGAGGAGGACTAGATCTACCCAACTTCTATACTTCATAGCCAACAGGCTACAATACATCTCAAGATGGATTAAGCAGGACCCACTAGATGAGTCCTGGTTAGACGTAGAACAGTCACTATGCTAATATAGATTTCAGATCTACCATTTATTAGCTCAATCATTAAACATCATGCATGCTTTAAAGCATTAACATCAGCTCCTATCTGGCAGCATGGTGGGAGTATCATGCAGGCGTACACCCATCTGGAACAATCCTGACATCTTACAAAACAACAATATGATCAGCTTCTCAGACTGGAGGAGGAAAGGAATCGTATACCTGGAACATATCTTTGAGGGAACTGACTTCATCCCATTTAACAGAATAGTCTCAAAATATGGGATTGATGAGAATAGACTTTTAGAACATCAACAATATAAATCTGTAATTAGTTGGAATGCTGAGTAAGCATTCCAACTATTGTTTTGCTGTTTCTCTTTAATTTTATTCTTCTTTTTTTTCCGCCCCTTTTTTGCCACCTATCTCCTTCCACAATTTTCAGCCGATTTCAGCCATTCATATATCAAAATGTTCAGCTCATTAAGGACATTCCGGGAATGACTTTTCTTCTTGATATCTTTAATATTTTTTAAGATATTCAGCTTTTTGTCAAAATTTTCAGCCCATTGGAATACATTGAAATCTTTCAAATTTTTCAAATAATTCAACTATTTTTCAAAGTTTAACTACTTCAGCATACTTTAACCTATCAACTTCATTCAACTTTTAAAAGACTCACAGGACTTTCACCTATTCCTGAATGATTCAACTTGTCGATATCTTTAACCGTTCCTGAGATATGACGAGTTAAACTCGAGGAACATTTCAGAAGTCAGACAAAAAAATCGTCAAAAATATAATGAGAGAGATAGGGGCCAGAACTCAGATTTTGTGCCAACTAGGTCGATTTGTGAGAGAACCGTAAGTCACACAGACATGAGAGTTACACTTTCTGAAAGCTAACAAAAATCCCTAATCAGAGATGTATAATTTATACATGTGCTGTGAAAACTGTGGGAGCAGGACAACTTTGTTCGGGAGTGAATCGTGAATCTCAAACCTGTCTCCCACTCTGGTGATGTCATCACCTCACTCTAACAGTCAAGGCTTTGGGATTTTGGAGGAACAAAAAATTTCAAACTGTAACTACTCTCACTCAGTTTGAAGAACATCAACAAATTATACATTAAAATGTTGGGATTTTTGTCTAGTTTCAGAATATCTGGTTGTTTGGGCCATAGGTAGTATGGCTCGTTCGTAAATCACCTCAATGCCAGGAGAAATCTGCTCATTTTCAGTCTCTTTCCTATGTTAAATGCCTCATGAGATTTCTAGAAGTTTCTGAACGAAACATGGTTTTTCTATCGCCATATCTCCTTCAAATATTGACCTAGGTGTACAAAAATTGAGACTTAACATCTCCAAAGCCTGCTGTCACTCACGGATTTAAAATTTTTTAAATTGGTCAAACGGTTTCCTAAAGACAGTGATTTGTTCGAGCCCTACAACTTGCCTTTTCCTGCTGTATTTTAAGTGTCACAGGTGTCCATAATCTTCATCACATCATCATCATCATCAGCTCGTTAGCCTTTCTAAACACTGAACAGATCAAAGGGACAGAGTTCCACTGGTTTGAACCTGACCTATTTTAAGCCCTTGAACTCAAATTAAACTACTTTCTTCTTCTTAAACCTGTAACTTTCATCAGCTGGTCACACTTTTACTGCATGTGAGCACCTTTTTGAACTAAATGTCCCTACGCTCACACCGTTTGTCCCATTTAGACAAGTCATATATCAAAACGTTGAGATTTTTGCCCTCTTTCAACAGAACTCCTTGATTTTCTGACTCCTTAAGGTGTTTCTGTGTTTGACCTACATTCATTAAACTGTCTTTAAACTCTTTAGCCTCACTTAAGTTCAGCTTGTTAGATATTTTTAGAGGTTTTAACTATTTCTTTAAGCTAAATTCAACATATTTCAGCTAATTCAAAGAAGTACAATACAAAATTAAGATATTTTAAGGCTTTCAACTCAAATTAAACTACTTTCAACCTCATTATATTTTAACTAATATTCTACCATTCTGCTTAACCTTAAAGTCTTTCTTACAATGTACTGTTTAGCTAATCTTGTAATATTTCTTCCACTATATTTTTACCTTTTCTGCTGGTGTAAACTTTTTTGCAAGTTATTGCCTTTTGCTATTTTCTTCTTTTGCTAACCATTTGAGTGTTTAAGCAATCTTTTCAGCTAAATTATCTTATACTGATTGAACTGTATTTACACAGTTCAGCTTAGATTAAGCTTTTAATCAGTTTTTTAAGCTTTCTTCACATGTTTAAGCAATCTTTTCAGCTAAATTACACTTTTTCAGCAAATGTGTACAATAATTTCAACAATTCAGGTATTTTCAACAAATTTGTTCAAGTTTAACAACTTTAAGCTACATTAAACTTAAACAAATCTAAATTTTCAGCAAATATTTAAAGTTTTGCTAAATTTCCACTCATTTGAGCTTCTTTCAGCTGGTTTTGGACAATTTCAGCTGTCTCTTTCAGCTTTCAGCATTCCAACTTTGCTTTTTCGCAGGAAAAGCATCTTTTCTAGTTAAACATAAATTTAAGTTTAATAAAGTAGAATTACAAACACCATCAAGTGTATCAGAATTCCTTAATCTCAACTCTCCCAAATTACTGTCTAAAATAAATAGAATCATGTCCAAAAGAGATTATTTGATATCTCTTCCTATAGCTAAGTGGGAGGCAGACCTGTCAGCCAGTTATGACCAAAACTTCTGGTCTCAGACGTGTTTAAAAACTTTTAGAATGACTAGTAACCCCAATTTACAATTAATTCAATACAAAGTCCTACATAGAGTTCACTATACAGGTGAGCGGATGTTCAGGATGAGTTATGCGCCTTCTGAAATCTGGGGGGTTTGGGACCAGGAGCAGGTCGTCCACAGGCTGGGCCTGGGTTGGACTGGGGGGGCCTGGGTTCTGGCTAGCGTGTTGCCCGTGGGCTAAGTGTGTGCGAGTACTGGTGCCTGGCCCTGGGGCTTTCGATGCACTGGTGGGACTTAGGGCCTCCCTACCTGGCAGGGATGGTTTTATACACCAACTGCAGCGAAAAGGAAATATAGATTTTATTATAATTATATTATTTGTTGCTGCTGTGTGTGACCTGGACGGATGGGCCTGTGGTCTTCCTGCCCTGAATGGGTTTTGGGGAGCGGGGGAGCTGCTCCTGCGGTGGTCTTCCTGAGGTTCCCATACTCTAGATGCCTGGGGCTCAGGTCTCCTGTGTCTTGGGGGGCAGGTTTGTGGCTCCTTGCACCTCTTATTGAACACTCCTATGGAACACCCTTATATATACACAAGCGCACATACGCACACACAGGTGCTCACAAGGTGTTCACACAAGTATGAACTCCGGTGCTTCCAGACACATTAACTAGGGCTGTGGTTGACACTGAACACACCTTGAATTAATCATTTCTGTGCACTTTTCAAAGATATTGTAATTGTTGTATATTCAGGTGTTGTTTATTGCTGTTGTATATTTGCCCACTGTTTAGTTTGTTTTTGCAGGTTCTAGATGCAGATTCCTTGTACCTCTACTACTCCTCTCTTTCTCTGTTAACTTTCTCCCTCACCCCCTCCCCTTTATTACCGTCTCCGTTGGGATTCAAACCAAACAAACAAACTATTCTAATAGATTCTTTGCTGTAATGCTCCACCTGTGACAGTAAATCTGTGAGGCTTGTTTTTGGCATTCAGACATCAATTCTGATTGTTATACTGCCGGACGCGACACAAGGAAAAAAAAAATTAATTGACAAATCAGTCAGAGATTAAAAAGACTGATGAATCAGAGAGTGTACCCACCAAACGAGGCTCTTTGAAGACCTGGCTGTCAATCATGTCCCAGGCTCCTTGACCGAGAGACAGCATCCTCAGCAGCAGCATGAGGTCTGGACTGTCCTGTTCTCACACACGCAGAACAGTTAAAGTACACTGAAATACAACTAACGCTGTGGGTAAAGGTTTAGACAACAAATCAAAAATAATCATCTCCAAACTTCTGCCTCCATTTTTTTTTTAAATTTCAGTCCAGAATCTGAAATGCTGATAAGAGTGCTGTTGATCAGGGCTGTCCCCCACCCCCCACCCCTTTACTCACTCGTGGTAAAGCATCTTGACTCAGCAGCTCCTGTAAGTTCCTTATTATACTCAGGACCAAGGTGTTGCTGGCAAACGGGTCACACAGGATCATAGACAAGTCTCTGGAACACAGAATATTGAAAGATCAGAACTCTGCTATTAAACTCAGATCCTAGCTCAGGTCTTACCCCAGAACCTGCTCCTGCCCCTTCTTCACACCATCCAGGAAACCCTGCAGCTCTCTGGCTCGTTTTCCGTCCACAAACTTTTCGCGGATGCAGGCATCCAAACACCAGGTGAACTGAGAGCAGAATCCAAGAAGGTGGTGATTCAACGCTGAATCCGAGATCCAGGGATGCCGATTTAAAAGCTCACCTTGTGGCAGGGGTCCACGGAGCAGATCTCACTGATGTCCAGGTCGTGTAACGACATTAGCAGCTCCGCTCTCAGCGTGCAGTAGTGAACGTTTCGCGTTCGTAGGAAAAGCGTTCGTAGAAACTGCAGCACCATGTCGTACAGCTTCACATTTTTCCCGATCATCTGGGTCAGCTTCAACACCACCTGAGATTTATTTCAATATATAGAGAACTTGATGTTTCTGTTGTCCTGTCACCTAATGTGCTGCAGACATTAGGGTTGAACAATTATCTTTGAATTTGGTCTCCAGAGGTTGTTCAGGTTACTCAACAGGTAATGGGATGTTTGGGTCATTTTATCAGTTATTTATCTACAGCAAGTAACACCAGCTCAGAATGACTCACACATCCCTTTAAAGGGCATTTTTACTGCCATAATTTAGTTATTGTATTTTATTTTGCATTATAAATATTGTATGTGTCATTAGGACATTTATTTTGAAATTTCTCAGGTAGGAACTGTTGTACAGACAAAAAAATCAGGGGTGGGACTTTAATGCGTTAACTTCCGATTAATTAATTACAAACAAAATAACGCATTAAAAAAAAATTTACGCTATTAATCACAGCTTGCATATGAAGCAAAAAGGAACACTTGTCAGTGCTCCTAATACACCGATGAGTCACGGTAAGTTCGGTTCTTCTTCCTTCACGAAAACTGGAAGAAAGCAGCTGTAAAATTAGACGGTCTATCCTTCAGATTTATTCCTGCCCCATCCTCACTGTCCGGTTCAGTTGTGTGGGCTGTTTTTACAATGGGGACAGTCAAAATAAATACAAATATAAATTTAAATCAATCTTGGTGATGTTACTCAAATAAATGTTACTAAATATTTTCATTAGAAAAAAGCTGAGGACTTTCTTTCCCCCAGGCCACCTCCATCCTAAGCACACAAAACACTTTAAATGGTTTTTAACGCTCCAAGTTAGGGCTGCACGATTTAGAAAAACCTGCGATATGCAACAACAGTGCTTAATATTGTGATAACAATTAGGGATGCACCGATACCAATACTGGTATTGGCCCGATACCGATATCGGTTAAAGTTACCCGATACCAGTGGCCTCACTGTCTGTGACTTGTGATTTATGTTGTAGTTTCCTATATTGAACAGTAGGGGGAGCTATTGAGCTAAAGAGGAACAGTGTGGGTTGAGAGCTGGAGATGGTGCCAAATAGTTCATTTTATTTGGTTAAAATGTGGAAAACTGCAATAATTTCACTGTGAAATCACAGAAAATTGTTATTTTTCACCTTATATTTTAATTTTGTCATCATTTCTTAATATATATATATATATATATATATATATTTTTTTAATCTAACTCAGTCATTTGTTGTAAAAAGCAGAGAAGAAAAAATAAAACCTTTATTCCAATTTGTTGCATTTTTTTGTGTGGTAGAAGTATCGGTATCGGTACTCGGTATCGGCAAGTACTCAGATTTAAGTATCGGTATCGGATCGGTTTTGAGAAAAGTGGTATCGGAACATCCCTAATAACAATAACACATCCTGCTATAAATAAACAAACCTGTTTGCCTTTCTGACTGTAATTTTACAAAAACACTTAATAAATCTACTCTAATAAACATTTTCTAGCATTACTATATGCATTGTGTAAATAACTTCAACACAGTGTCTCTAATACTGCCTAACAGACTGGTGTGATGACGTTATTTATTTAGCATGATGAGCGTCGCCGTTATGAGACATCTCGTCTCGTCCAGTGTGACATCTAAACCCGCTGACCCTGCCAGCTACGAAAACTGGTAGGGATCCAGACTAGTTTTAGCTTTTCATCACATACTGTATGTTCAGCTAGAGGAAACACCAGGAAGTTCCTAGACAGGTGGCAGGCCTTTATACATTTTTTCTAATTCTCCACATAAGTTTATGATACTTATAATTTAATTGTGAATTTATTCCGTAGCCCTCTCCTATTTGATTTTATTGTGTTAAATGTTATTTTGTTGTTGTTTTATTACCCTCTTCTTCTTTTGGTTGTTTATCATAGTTACTTTGTTCTATTTATACAGTTTGTGTTCACTGTTATTTAAAAAAAGAGGCAAATTATTTCAGGTTGAGATTTCTGTCACATTTTTACTTTTTTCATAACATTTTGATGTATTTTCATGTTTATGTCCTACTATAGCATGTCTCTCCTTTGTTGTTAATACTGATCTATTTTTTTCAATTAAAGCCGCACTCTGGAGGATTTCATCAAGAGAGCAGTTTTTGAATCTAGCGTCCAAAGGCTCCTCCTCAAAACATCTCGACACGCGCG
Organism: Callopanchax toddi; assembly: GCA_006937965.1. Taxonomy (NCBI): domain Eukaryota; kingdom Metazoa; phylum Chordata; class Actinopteri; order Cyprinodontiformes; family Nothobranchiidae; genus Callopanchax; species Callopanchax toddi. The sequence goes on from SSNR01000401.1 coordinate 13,872, forward strand.
TCCGGTCGCGTGTGCGCGCGTGCACGCGGCGCATATACGTTGCGGGCATGAACTGTACAGCTCAATGTGTAGGGTTTAATCACTCACAGTTCACAATCTTATTCCAACACTACGAGGGTCTGATGAGCCCTCTCTGTCCCTGCTGCTTCTGATATTAGCTCTGTTAGCAGAGAGCTGCTGCTGGACTCTGAAGCTGAACTTGACTCGGCCCTGGATGAACTTTCTGACCAAAATAAACGCGTAATCCTGTCAAGCCTTGCCATTCTGTGAGGTGAAAGGTTTAAAAATAAAAATAAATCCATCTTTAGCTGGAGAATGGGTAGGTTTTTAGTAGAAATGAGCCGTGAGTCCTCAGTGAACGGCTGAGACGGCAGAGAAACACACGGAGCGTCCTGTACGACAGCGCCCCCTACTGGTACAGGTTTGGTCGATGCGCGTACATGTTGAGAGAATGCAGACATTTGAATTTCATTGGCTGAAAAATGTCGGCGGCAAGAAATAATGGAAAGGGGTCTCTAGGAGGAAGGAGGGTCTTCATCAGAATGACAGATGTTGTGGAACTCAACCCATAGATCATAGTTTAGACCTGAAATATCATTTAAAACATTTAGAAAACTTTGATACAGAGAAAAATAATCCAGAGAGGTGGAGGATTTAACATATTAACAAAAAAAGATGATGCTGACATAAAAACATGTGAGCTGGAAACTAAACAAACCTAGAGTGTGAAATGTTTGACAGACAGCAGCTTCCAGGTCAGGACTGACCGAAGCTGGACTAATCTGATAGTGGCTGACCTCGCCTTGGCGTCGGGTTTTTGGAGAAGAGCTGAAGAAGTTGTGCAAGATGGAAAGGTCACTGCTGAACAGAGCTGCCTCTTTCTCCACGATGTACTGCTTCAGGAGCGGTGAGACCTCATCCCCAAACAGAGCCTGGTTGTCCTGCCAGATCTGCCTTTTCACCTCCACAGCACACACCTTGTACAGCTCCTTATCCGCCATCACCAGCTTCAGCTTCTTCTCTGGGACCTGCAGAAAAACAACAGCACAAGATGAAGAACTCCTCTTCCTCTTTACACCATATGAGCATCAGAACCCTGATCTAGGCCCACTGGACCGAGCTTTTGGACCTAATGCAGACACCAGCCTTGATGAAGGTTTTATCTTTAGTCCAGAACCTAAAGAGTCAACTTCCTGGTTATGATCAGTTTAAATTTCATTACAGACATCAAATCACCACAATAACAACGTTAATCAAGGGCTTAAACACAGGAAGTAACCAGACCGATCATGACCTAGCTTTAGTTTGGATCATGGACAACAAAAAGAGGTTTATCTAGAAATGACATCTTTTTAAATTTCTTGTCTAAATTGCATCAACTTTTCTGGTTAGGGATATGGCTAATTCCAGGACAGTCACAGAATCATGTGTTAAATCGTCTGAATTCATCCACTGATTCAAAACGCACTAAATGTGTTCATGAGTCACAGGATTAGTGAGATGTGAATAGAACTTGCCTTGGGCAGATGTTTGAGCACCTGCATTACTACTGGCTGGATGGACGGCATCTTAACAAGAGGAAAGCTCTTCTCCAGGAGCTCCTCAAGCTTTACATGCCTACAGACAACAACAACATGAAGAAAACAAACAGATCAAGGCTATTTATTCAGAACAAGCCACCACACACCTGTCTTCCTCCTTGCCCTCTGCGATTGTGGCAACTCGCTCCATCAGTTTGTCCCGCAGCTCATCAAAGACAGACTGGTGGAACTCAAGCCGCGGCGTCCCGTGGAGGTCCAGGAAAGGCAGAGCAGACTGCAGGGTCGGCAGCAAGATGCCATTCTCCATCTGCAGTCAGAGAAATAATCACAAGGTTCTTATGAGATCAAAAGAGAGAGGGAGAAATGAGGGGTTCATATATTTTTTCATTGAGATACTCAGGGGAGAACCTGGTGCTGATGTCTAATGACAAAAAGAGAATTTTAACTTTTGAGCTAGTGATTATGACTCTTTGAAGGGAGCCGTTCATTAGGGAACAGTTCACCTCAAGAGCCGTTCAAAAGACTGACTCTTTTATGGTTTTTTGTAATATTTTGAAAGAGCAATGTTCTAATCATAAAATCAACACTGATATAAGCAGTGTTGGGAAAGTTACTTCAAAACTGTAATGCATAACTTATTACTTGTTACATTACAATATTACTGTTTTTTAAATGTAAGGCATTACACTACTTTTGCATTACTTTTAAGTTTCTCTCACCAAAATAACTGTAAATATGGATTAGAGTCCATTTAAATGAGTCCATTTCACATCCAGTGGAAGGTTATGTGATGGATACATGTATAGATATACAACTATCTGTATATTAACCCATCCATCTATCTATCCATCCATCATTTATCATCCATCCGACCCTATATCTATATACAGTATATTAAAATCTATACACATATATATCTCTGTGCACAAGCTCCTAATTCATTAGTTTGACTTCTACCTCCACCTGTCTGCTCCTCCTCCTGCAGCAGACGCAGCATGACGCGCTCGTTCCTCTGCTCAGTGCGCGAGAGAGCCAACTCTCCAACTTCTGATGTGAATAATCTAGTCTGATGTGAATAATCTAGTCTGATGTGAATAATCTAGTCTGTTAGAGTGACTCTTTATCACGAAACTTCTTCTCAGTTCGCTCGCTTCAGTTTACTGAGCGCTGCATGCGCTCATACGTCTTAAAGCTACACTCTGCAGTATGTAAACAACCAGGGTCAGAGTTTGATTGAGGTTACCACATTTTAACGTCACTATTTTTCTATAAATTACAACGTTTGCGTAGAAAGTGACAACTTTCAGACTCAGTTTTGTGCGCAAGTAGCTTTATAAACGAGGGCTATGGGTTCGGAACCTAGCAGGTCGTGTTTAGCGGAACGGTTCGGGTACCTGGAACTGATCGATGGCCTTCAGCGGTTCCGTGCAGTTCGTCAGGGTTTCTTTCAGGTCCTCTCCGTTGGCGATGCCGAGCTCCGGTAGACCCGCGAACATTCTGCCTCGGTTCCGGTCTAACGCTTCGGAACCTGGGTTCTGGTTTCCCTCGATTTACAGTTAAGTACGCTTCCGCTATCGGACGGAAGTCTCTTGTTCTTACTCGATAAACAGTCTGGTAGAAACATGTAGGACACAAAGGTTCCGCTGTTGTTATCGCTGGCTCAGCGATGACTCTAAATTCATCTGTATAATATGTCATTAACCACTCATACTAAATGTCACAATCACAAGTGAATTTCCTAAAGGAAAAAAAAAACTGCATATTTTTGATGAAGGTTACTATATACAGTCCAGTTGTCTCCTTTATTCAATAGTAATCAGAAACCATTGTTTTGTATATTTGAAAATGAAGTCAAACAATATATTGAAACTATTAAACATTCTTCTAATGTTAAAGCCATCAAGACCTCTAATTTATGTGCTCTCTTTAAAGTTTTTATGTAAAATGGTTACATCTCCCAAATGTGCACTGCCCCCTGGCGGATTTTGTTTGCTTTACAATGTTCTGTATTGTAGTATTGCTTATAATTGTAAAAAAAAAAAAAAAAATCTCCTTTATTCTGGACTAGTCAAATCTCAGATAGTAATAATGAAATAGCACAATAAAGTAAAATAACACAACACAACATTCCAAAATATAAGAGACAGAAAATTATGACCGGAAAACAAGGAACAAATACATATATGTAAATGCATTTATGCGTGCGTGCGTGCGTGTGTGTGAGTGAGTGTGTGTGTGTGTGTGTGTGTATTTAATATAATTGTATTCAAATAAGACGTCTGTAACTTTTTCCAACATTAACTTATTCTGAGAAGCTGTAGCATTTTTATAGATATTCATTAAGATGATAAAAGATCCTTCAACATTAAGAATAACTGCTGACCAAAGTCCTGCATCATCATCATCATCTGCACCGTTCCAGGACAATTAGCTATCCTAGCAGAAGACTGGAACCATGGCTGAACAGGATTTTCTGTCCCCATTGGTTTGACCAAAAGACAGTCACATGAATGAGTTCCTTGCAATAATGTGAGCTTTGAGTCCTTTGTAAAATAAAAACATTGCCTTTCTCTTGACGTTATCCCTTTACTTTCATTCAAAGAAACAAAAGATTATATATATATATATATATATATATATATATATATATATATATATATATATATATATATATATATATATACACACACACATACATACACACACACTCCCATACACACCCACACACACACATCTTTTGTGTCTTAGACAAATATAAATTAAAAAGCTATATATATATATTTTTTCTTTTTCCTCTTCTTAAAGTTTAATTCCAATGTCTTTTTTTGTTCTTTTAAAGGAAACGTAGAACTGTAATGCTCTGTTGATTTTTCAAAGAAGGAAAAAGTAAATAAATATTGAACACGACCAGTGAGTGACTGAGTACTTTTTTTTTTGTGTGTGCGT
>SSNR01000401.1:18465-20965 GCA_006937965.1 Callopanchax toddi
GGCTCTAGGATGGGCCGTAGTCACGCGGGTGTCTCTGGTGACTCAGGCGGTGGAACGTCTGATCAGCTGACTCAAACCGGAAGAGAAAGTTACAACCATTCATGATAAAATAGCTCACTGCTTGTTTGTTTTAGTTAATAAAAGAACCTTTCTGACTGTAAAGATGTTCGGAGGGGACGATGAGGACGGAGACTTTTTATCACCGACAGGAGGGTGAGTCTGTTGGCTTTAACCGGACTGCTGAGCCTGAGACTGCTGCTGTTTATCAGCCAGGTTTTAAACAAAAACTGAAAATATTTCATCACCCTAGCGCGTACTGGGCACCGCTTTAGCACACGCGTGCTTGGTTTGGGTTTCTTTAACACCTTTGTTCGGCTGTGAGATCATTTAGTGAAACATTTAGTAAAGTTGATTATTAGTATGACTAGTGCTGTAGCTAACAGCCACCAGGGATTTAGTCTAATTTATAAGGATGATTATATTCAATGTGGTTTGAAAGTTACACACGTGAAAGGAAAAATCTATACGGTGTTACGTTGAGATTTGGTCTTCGTCGGTCCGAAACTTCCGGTTCATCGGGGGTATTATTATTATTGTCCTTTAGGGGTAGCCTGGTAAACCAGACTTTATATGTGCAGAGCAGAACTGACGGTCTAGTTTACACTAGGCTACTTTAGGGGGAAATTCAGGTGAATTATGTTATTAGACTCATAGCATTTATGGCTGCGATGTGTACTAACCTCACTAAAATCAAGGCATTGCAATAAATCCATTACAAAACTATGAAAACAGTGAGAGGAGAGAAAAATACTGTCTGTAACTTGGTGAAGCTCCTGTCTGATGATGTGACAACAGCAGCTCTAGTTCTGGTCTGACTCAGGTCCACTCAGCGGCCCCAGCATGATCTTACAGGGCTTCTGTCTGGGGAGGTTTGAGGGCTTACGCCATCCGGTCACTCTGTTCTGCGCACTGTTCCAGCGCTCTGCAGCGGGAGGAGCGAATCGCAACAAGCCGCTCTGCGCGCACACAGCTGCAACAATCATCAACATTGTAGACTACATCATGCATATTTGGACAATCTCTGGTTTGTCCATAAAACCAAACACAAAGAGAAAACCAGCTCCTGCATGTAGAGGAACAAGGAGGGTTTCTCTGGACTCAGGACACTGTGAAAACTGCGGTGCGTCCAAACCCATTCACATGTTTGTAGCTCGGTGACAGACAGGGCGGTGGTGCACTAAACCGCTCAGAGCACTGCTGAGAGCGCCACTGATCTCACAGTCCAGCCTTTTGCTCTCTCTGTAAAATCTTGTGTGCAGTGACGACACCTCTGAACACTCAATCACAGAACATGAAGCCAAACTCTCTGCTGCTCATTTCTTTCTCCTGCAGAAACATCCTGCATGGAGATCAGTGGACAGTCAGCTGCGTCTTGCTCTGCATTCCTCTCTGATTTTGGCTGAGCGCTGCATTCTGTCTGACAGCAGAATTAAACATCTCTATGGAAACTAACTGGTTGACAGTCTTAACTTTTTGCTTTCTATTTAATAATTGACTGATTATTTTTGTTTTGTAGGTTAAATATGACAAAAATCACTAGTTAGAACCAACAGACTCAAGAACTCCTTTGTCCTATCTATGCCATCAAACTTTATAACTCCTCACTGGGGGAGAGGGAGGGGTAACAGGAGGATGGAGGGGGACAGAGGGGAACAGGGATAATGATAAAACATGACCGAATCAACATTACTGTGAAATAGATTTCATCACGTGCAATAATCTAGAATTTCTCAAATAGCCATAGGATCACTACTAATTTATGTATATGAATTGAATTGAATTTTATTATAGTGTCATGCACAATAAGTGCCCAGCCCGTACGGGCTTATATGACACTAAAAACACAGAAGGGAAGTGGCCATACATTTACAAAACCGGAACAAAACCAGTAATTTACAACACAGGATATAATACACTTTGTCTGCAGACCCACGCTTTCTCTATGAGTTTAGCCAACATAAATACTTATTGGTCAAAAAGCCAACCTAACATTTCACCATCTGGTAACCAAAACAAATCAGGGTTTTTACACTGGATTTTTTTTCAAACATAGACATTCTTAGATCATTATACAGTGGACAATAAAACAAAAAGTGAAATTCATCTTCAATAACATTTAGATCACATAAAACACACAGACATTGCTCCTCCAACACCCCTTTGTAACGCCCCACCTCAAGAGCAAGAGGCAAATCTCCTGCTCGCAGTTGTGCACAAAAAGATTGCTGCCTTCTTTTTAAATTACATTCCACATAAGGCTCTGTAACAAAATTATCTTTAAATTGAACGTAACTTCTTAGTTTTGGCTTTTGAAGCATGTCAACTTTCCACTGCTCTTTATATGTCTGCAATAAAATTAGCTTAATTATTTTAATTTTGCATTGCAAATTATTAAAGAATAAAGATGCACTGTTTGTTAATGAAAATATTGTTAAAACAT
>SSNR01000401.1:23465-53360 GCA_006937965.1 Callopanchax toddi
ACAATTATTCCAGATGTTTTAAGGCTGTAAAACTCCTCACAACACATTTTATACACTTTTCTCAGACAGGCATAAACATTTTCACACGTTTCTCTCTTGTTTAAACACCGAACCATCAGAATGGAAGAATAAATCATTTAATTGATGTATTGATCGCATCTCAAAGGTCCAGCCCGGTATGATGCCCGCAGCAATATGATCACCTGTGGAGATGCTGCAGCTGAGCTGCTCCTCTGCAGCTTCTCACCTCCCGCTGGTTGCAGCTGAAGAAGCTTGGGGTCTGGCGAAGAGGCACCCAGCAGCTCCTGGGTGGTCCAGCACACAGCGTGAGTTCTCCAGAGAGGATTCAGGACGCACTGTACTCCGCGACAGGCGCTGCATGGAGGAGATCAACTGACAATGGTCAAGACGCAGAACACAGTGCGCTGTTAAAAAATTAAAAAGAATGCAAAATTGCACAAAATAATCCTCGAAACTGCGAGGCCGCCAGTGGTGAACCGCGATAGTGCGAGGGACCACTTTAAAGGTTTTTTGTTCTCGAATTCTAATATTTTTTAAAGTATTTGTTCGAAATAAGTATTTGGAAAAACCTTGTTGTTTGTGCCTTTCTATCTATCTATGAGTTAAGAAGTACCGTAATTTCCGGACTATAAAGCGCACCTAATTATAAGCCGCAGCAGCTAAATTTGGGGGAAATTGCAGATTTGTCCACACATAAGCCGCACCGGAATATAAGCCGCGGGTGTTTTAATGCTAATGCAGCAGGGGGGCTGAGGGGGGAGGGAGACGTGTGGAGAGCAGTTGTCTGGCTGCCACTTGGGTGAGGAATCCGTTGGAGGTGTGAATGGCTGTTTTTCAATAGGATGAGTTGAAACATTAAAGATAACAAAAGAAGTCAAACTGCCTTCATTGTCAAAGGTGCAGCTGTGCCAAAGGGCGGGGCCATCAGTTTCGAACAGACCACTTGTCAGTGTTAATTAGTTGCAGAATGTTGCAAAAACAAAGAAAACACGTAGGAAAACGGCTCACCAATGAATGGCTCCCATCAAGGAACCATTAGTCCCATCACTACTCCCGACTCACGTCTGTGTAATCCTGCACGTAGTCAACAGCGCGACCACCACCCCCATACCCCCCTTATACCGCCATTGGGTAATCTTTCGTGAAAAGCACATGATTGCGCAACAAGAGGTCGCGCCAGACTTTTTAGTTGTCAGTCATTTGACTCACAGGGTTAAAAAAAAATCCAGTCATAATCTATTTTTATCCGTCACATTAATTTTACACTTATTACATTTTCAATAGCATTATTACTCTAACACTGGGCCCATTTAGCACACAAATACATAAAATTAGACTCTAAATTAGTCGATAAGCTAGTGATCATATAGAAATTCCCATAAACTCCGTTTGGAGTCGAGCTCAGCGCAGCAGCAGGTGAGGTGATCCTCTGTGCGCTCCGCGGGACTCTGATTACCGTGTAATATTAACGTTCATTATGAGATCATGAGAGAGATGAGGGGTTCACATATTTTCATTGAGATACTCAGGGGAAACCTGGTGCTGATGTTTAATGCGGACCTCCTCGTAGGTTAGTGGGCGTTTGGAGTCCAGTTCCATGTGCGCGCAGCTCGCAGAGCAGATTTTGCGTGTCAACAAGCGTCCACAGCCTATGAACGCTAGTCCGAGAGCGCATTACAACAGAAAGTGTAGTTAGTCTGCATCTGATCGCACGCTGAGCACCGGATTGCAAAGGGGCATTTGAGCGGATCAGGTCTGCGGCTGTGGAGGCTTGTTGACACGCAAAATCTGCTCCGCGAGCCGCGCGCACATAGAACTGGACTCCAAACACTAACCCGCGAGGAGGTCCGCATTAAACAGCAGCGCCAGGTTTTCCCCTGAGTATTTTAATGAAAAATATGTGAAACCCTCATCTCTCTCATGATCTCATAAGGAACGTTAATATTCTGTAATCAGAGTCCCGCGGAGCGCACAGAGCTGCACCTGCTGCTGCGCTCAACTCCGAACGAAGTTTTTAGAAATTTCTATATGATGACTGGCTGATCGACTAATTTAGTGTCTACCGTAATCCTATGGATTTATGTGCTCATGGGCCCAGTGTTAGATCAATCAAATAATTGGAACAGAGCGATCTGCAGCTTCTAAACAGGTTCTCCAAACCGCGACAGTCAGTGGAGGATGAAAAGATTAGAAACAATTAGAATATACAAAAGTAATGAAATAATGCTACTGAAAATGTAATTATTATAATTTTTTAATTAATAAGTGATGGATAAAAATAGATTATGACCGGATTTTTTAAAATCCTGTCAGTCAAAATGACAGGAGGGAAAAAAGTCAACCACTCGGGACAGAGATGACTGTTTGGGAACGCAAAGCGTCCCGTTTATTAACATTTAAAAAACAACAAAAAATCTTTTAATCAATCAATCAAACAAACTTTCACATCTTTGACCTGATGAAACACATTTATGCGTGTAAAAATAAAACAATGCGCTCCCAGCGCAGGTCCTGCAGTCGGCCTACCGTAGTAGCGCAGTATATAACAAAACAAAGCAACGCTTGAAAAGGCAATAACGTTAAAGGGCTAAATTAGTTTTCTTTTTAACAAAATAACCAGCATCTTTTCTGAAAACTGCCAACACAGCTCTAAATGTGCAGTAACGCTGCCGTTTATTTTATCAAAATAACCAGAAAGATCAGTCCCGTGTCATCGTTTTAGTCTGTACTAAAACCCCCAAAGTCCTCGTCGTCAGTGTCTGAAACAAACAGACCCAGAATGGACTCGTCAGCCACTCTTTCTCCTTCAAAACCAACGAACTCCTCTTCCTCGGTGTCTGAATCGAACAGCCTCAGAAGAACGGCTTCAGCTGTCGCGCCATCCTCTTCATCACCGTCACGCAACAGTCCAGCTTTCCGAAACCCGTTGGTGATCGTGGATGTTTTCACACTTTTCCATGCTGTCAGGATCCACTGGCAGACTTGAGCTAAGGTTGCTCTTCGCATGCGACCAGTTTTGGTGAACGATTTCTCGCCGCTGGTCATCCATGCCTCCCACTGAACTCGGAGTGCCACTTTAAAAGCACGATTCACACTAATGTCCAGTGGCTGCAAATGCTTCGTTGTGCCCCCAGGAATCACAGCTGGAATAGAGTTTGTGCTCTTGATGGCTGCTTTCACCGAATCCGTTATATGAGCCCTCATGCTGTCCAGAACGAGCAACGCTTTTTTTTGGTGAAAAAATCCGCCAGGTCGCTTGACGTAGCACTCATTTAGCCATTCCTTCATTATGTTTTCCATCATCCACCCTTTCTGGTTGACTTTTACCAAGATGTCTTTTGGGAATTTTTCTTTTGGCATAGTGATCCTTTTAAAAATCACCATCGGTGGAAGCTTTACTCCAGATGCGGTGCAGCCCAGAACACAAGTGAAATTTGTTCTCTCGTGGCCGGTTGTTCTCAGTGTGATGGACGATTCACCTTTCTTGTTTACAGTCCTTGTAAGAGGCAGGTCAAAGGACAGAGGCACTTCATCCATGTTGATGATCTCGTCCGGTCCGATGGAATGTTCATTCATCTTTTTCTGTGTAAATTCGCGGAAGTTCGCTATTTTCTCCTCGTGGTCTGGAGGGAGTTGCTGACACAGAGTCGTCCGTGCCCTGATGGACAGTCCTTTTCGTCTCATAAATCTGAGACACCATGATGGTCCACCAATAAAATCTTCAATATTAATTTCATTGGCGGTTGTTTTGGCTTTCAGTCGGATCTGCACGGTGGAAACACCCCGGCCGTCTGCTCTCTGCGTGTTCACCCAGTCTTCAAGAAAGTTTTCAAGCTCTGGCCATCTGCTTTTCTTACCTCTAAAGGATTTTTTGGTCTTTTTGCATTGACCCAGTTCTTCACGCTGTCGTCTCCAACGTCTCACCATTGACTCATTGATGCCAAGGGTACGCGCAGCAGCTCTATTTCCATCTTTCACAGCCAGATCAATTGCCTTTAACTTAAAAGCAGCATCATATGCAGTTCTCCGTTTGTTTTCCATACTTCCTCTGTCTCGCTCTCCTACTCTGTTATGCTCTCGTTGCTTTGTGTTGCTCTATTTATTTGGCACGAACTGTCCCGCCTCTTCTCTGGTGTTTCCTTGATAGTGCGCCCCTGCTGGCCGTTAAAAAAACCACAGATAAGCCGCACCATTGTAAAAGCCGCAGGGTCCATGGCAAGTGAAAAAAGTAGCGGCTTATAGTCCGGAAATTACGGTAGTTGTAAAAATGAGGAAGTTCTACCACCATAATGTTTAGCCTTTTGTGGTGTTTTTAAAGTTATTCGTGGTGGTTTAGATTTCCATAAACATTTAGAATTTTGGTGGAGTTACGGCCCAGTTTTAACCCTGACTGAAGTCTCAGCTGATCTCTGGTCTGGTGCAGCGTTGGTGGACAGTACGTGAAGCAGGGGAAGCTGGGAGCAGCCGTGCTTGGCAGCCACACAACTAAAGAGGTAGGATTTGGTCACCTGTTTGAGATTACAGGTCACACTTTTCTCTTTAATGAGTAACAGATTTTCTTCTTTCTTCAGTACAAATTGCTTCTGTACTTGAGCCAACAGAAACCAGTGACTGCTGCCAAAATTCACATGGGATTTATTTTTACGGTTAGTCAAGTCATTTGAAAAGCTCTTTATGAGTAAGGAATAAAATTAGTAATATCACTTTTTGTCCTTCAGGTACAACCAAACAATTACTGCACTTTTTACGATGACCAGAGGCAGAACTGGTCCCTGATGTTTGAGTCGGAGAAAAGTGCAACAGATTTCTGCAAAGAGGTGAGGAATACAGGAGGCGCACAACTCAACGAAAAGCACATTCCGGTTCAGATCGATGCTTTTATATGTCATGACAGCATCCAGAACAGAGTTTGATAACCAGGAAACAACTACTTTAGCTAAACGACATTTCACACTCATCAGCCTGTTGCTCCAGAGCGCACCAGTTACAGCACTGACCAGTTTATCAATTTAAAACTGTTATGAAAAAAACCACAGACGAGGAACTGCTGCTGCCCATCAATCTGGCTGGGGGTCAAAAGTCATTTTGAATAGTCCATCGTTCTGGAGAGAGAGAGAGAGAGAGAGAGAGAAATTATTCACATGTATACAACTCAACTCAAGCTTTCTCTATTAATCATTTAAGGGCTGCAAAAGAACAAATACAGGTAAAATACAAGAAGCTAAGTGTTGTAAAAACTCTCAATATATCCTCAGAGGAAGAATATGTGAGGAAGGGGAAGATGGTTACAAGGTTTCAGTGCCCCGTTACCTCTGAACCCCCAGGTGGTGATTAGTGGAGGACCTTAAACTGATGTTTTAGTCGGTTTGATTCAGGCAGGGTTTGTTTAAACAGTCAAGATCACACACACACACACACACACACACACACACACACACACACACACACACACACACACACACACACCAGTTACATACTCAACGTCACTCAGCAGCATCTCTAGAAGCTCAACCCCAACTCATTTGGCATAACGCAAATCACACCAAGTCATCTTGATGCCTTTTGCCACATGTTGCCCTCCTCTGAACCATGCAACGACTAAAGAAACACAACAGAATACATTAGTGGGGATTTGTACTTGTACAACTTATTTGTGTCCCTGAGCGCAGTAGTTGAGAACAGAACAAAGTTTTACTCGTTTGTTCCTTGATCAAATGCTATTAAAAATGACCTGCCATTTCATACCATACTGACAGAACATAACTTAATACTTTAATCAAATATTTCATCAAGTAAATACTAAAATATACTCAGAAGGTCATGTTTACATGTTGAATAAAATCCATTTGTTTACATGTCCCTATGTTCTTCATTAAAAATGTACTGCCATTCAATACTATTCTGAGCCAGAATAAATGAACATTTTCATTTGAGACACAATAGGCCAAACCTGCATTTTAAAATTCCTACTACCTGTGTTGCCTGCACTCAAGACAGAGTCCTAAAGGTCTGCAGCAAATCTTAAACACATCTGAAGAGCCATTTATGCAATAAGAAGTTTTCTGGTTTACATTTCCCTCTGAAGGTCAATATTATTCAAATTTGTTCGACTGACCCAGAATTGTCCGAACAGGATTTGTATGCAAGTAGCTGATGATGTGTTTAGGCTAGAACGCTTTTTTGTGCAGCTAGTTTGCAACACATATTTGCACAAATATAACGTAATCCTCGCCTCACTTGATCTTTGTTCAAAATTTGAAAATGTCCTTAACATCTTTTGATACAGTTACAGTGTAGAGGAAGCATGCAAGTTTAATCACAACCAAACTCCAAACCTAGAATAAGATGTAAAAATTAGATTTGAATCTTTTGGGAATTCTTATATGTGGAAATGGTTGTGGGCTCACGGCCTCAATTGGACTCATAGTGACCAACAGTTCAGAAAGTACAGGCTGAAACATTAAAGCTTTATTATAGTGTCACCTGTTACATTTTTCTATCTGGAGAATACGTGATCCCTAGTACACAGAGTTCAGGTAACTTTTCACAACTCCTTATGGTTTGGGCTGTGCACCATAATATCGAAACAAACTAAACAGGTGTGTTTTGTTATCAGGTTTGTCTGGTGAAAGCAAACAGTGCCTCCCCTCTGGATGCTGTGATAACTCAGGATTTAAGTCTGGGTGAAGGCCAAGCGGTGGAAGACGGTGACTCGTTGGAGGTGGTTTACACAGGCTGGCTCCTGCAGAACCACTCCATTGGACAGGTTTTTATCTACAGCTCCTTTACTCAGTCTTCCCCTGATAACATCTCATAACACTTTACTGTAAATTTCATTTTAGATCTTTGATTCCAACCAGAACAAAGACAAGTTTCTACGACTTAAAATTGGAGCTGGTAAAGTGATAAAAGTGAGTGATAATAAAGTGTAAATTATAAGAAAACCATCAGTGTCCCTTTACTTTGAACTCATTGTTATTATAGCTGCTAATTTCTTTTGAGAAAATCATATTTAATAATCACAATGTTTCTCTTTTGTGCTAGCTTTTATGTGATGTTGAATAAACAAAAAAAATATTTGTTATTGTTGCACCTTACTGTTAGAATGTCAAGGCACCAAGAAACAATGTTTACTTTAGAAGGTTTCATCTTCAGTAAGTGATGATGTCATCTCTTAGCACAGTGCTAACAGTTTCCTGTGGGCTAATTGTGTGAACAGGGATGGGAGGAGGGGATGCTGGGGATGAAGAAGGCTGGTCGTCGTTTCATCATTGTTCCACCGGCTCTAGCTTACGGATCCAAGGGGGTTCCCAACAGAATACCAGCTGATAGCACTCTGATGTTTGAAGTAGAGCTCCGACGGGTAACTTTACATTCTCTAATGCATCAGTGTTGCTTAGGAAGCAACTGTGAGGGAATTCTCACTGAGCTTGTTTTACAGGTGAAGTTCTCTAGAGACAGTGGTTCTGACCAGACCAGCACCAGTTCAAAAGACTCGTCTGCTGTGTCTCCAGCCCCCAGCATGGAAAGCCTGGTATCGGAGTCTCCAGTAGCAGCTGCTACATCAGGTCCAGGCAGACCAGGGTCAGGGTAGCAACCAGCATCGAGGTCTCAACCTCTCTGCGATTTACTGGAAGCTCTCCTGTCGTTGACCTCGGTTTGTTTTTGTTTTTCTAAACAGGGAGCCACCGCTTCGAGCCAAGTCGAACTCACTGAGTGAACAGTTGGTGGTAATCAGCTTTACTGCATTTATCAGAGCTACTTTAAAGGTCTTCAGGGTCATTCTAACATCAGTTATTTATCTACAGTAAGGACCACATCCACCGGCGACATCACTGAATGGGCAGAGCCTCGAGAAACAGGAGGTAGTCCTCTGGCCAGCGCACTTCTCAGGGCGAGTCAGATCAGGACAGATGCTGCTGTGGATCAGCAAATGATCCACTAAAACAACTCTTGGACTAAAATGTCCCACCATGCTTTGAAACACTGTTAGCTAACAGGTTATATAGTGTTCTAATATGGTGTTCTAATGCATCAGTAGGGCATTTTAGATTAAGAGTTGTTGTCAATACCAGAAGAGTAGCTGATAATTTGTCACTGATCTGCAGGAGAGTCTATTCTGACCTGATTAGCCCTGAGTATTGCTCTGTTCAGAGGACTGCTTCCTGCTTCTAGAGGCTCTGTCCACTCTGTGATGTCACCAGTGGCTTCACTGTTTATAAATTACTGATCAACACTACTGCTCAATGGCCCAGCTGATGTTTAAGGTCTTCGAGCTTTAACGTTCCTGTTGAGAAATTGTTTTCTGCAATTTTCAGAATCCAGATGCCACCAAAGCCAAGCTAATCTCTCGCATGGCGAAGATGGGTCAGCCCATGCTGCCTTTTCTGACTGGAGCTGCCGGCCAGCCTGAATCCAGTGACTCTGAGTTTGAGGTCAGTGATGTAGGTCACCTTTTGATTGTAGGTGGCTTCATTAGCACAAATAACCTAATTTCAGCTTATTTCACTAAGCATTAAGTTACAGTGGACCATAGTCCATTATGCGCTCAACAACGTACAAATCTGGAGATAAAAAAATCATTAGCATAAAAATGGTCAAGTGACAGAATGTTATAGACGTGAGGACTATAACTCAATCAGTTGTGAGGACAAGAAAGAGACGAACACAGAAGGACTGGACCAGTTCTCGAAAACTGAGATAACAAAGAACAGGAACAACTACAAATATGGAGAGTAGAGAGAGTCAAGCCAGCAGAGGAGATGTGGTCAGTTTGTCCTCCAGCAGTCTGAGTCTGTAGCAGCATAACTAAAGGATAAGTCAGGATAACTCTAACTAAAGAGGTGAGTCAGGATAACCCAAGAAAAGCCTTCACTATGGGAATAATCAATCCAAACAGTTCCTTCCTCATAGAGTTCAGTGACTTCCTGTCCTCCACAGTGAAGCTGTCCAGACTGATGATTGTTGGTGATTTCAACATCCACATTGATGATGAGTCTGACCTCTTTGTCATGAGCTTTTCCAGCCTCATGAACTCCTTTTCATTTACCCAGCATGTATCTGGTCCCACACATTCCAAAGGTCATACACTAGACCTCATTTTTACCTCAGGTCTGAACATCGACTCTGTTTGTTCTGAGGACATTCACATCTCTGATCATCTTCTTCAACCTGTCCGTTTCTGTTCCTCCATCTCCTGTTTGCCGTTTGGTTAGTTCCTGTTTTCTAAATGTGAGCTCTGCTAGTAAATTCTCAACTGATTTTAATCCTCCACCATCTCCTGTAGATGACATTGATTCTGTAACCAACCTGTTTAATGTTCTGAACATCTGTCCTGTTAGAACCAGATCACTTCCTGCTCTAAACCCGACTCCTTGGATCAACGACAGCATTCGCAGCCTGAAGCGTTACTGCAGAAAAATCGAGTGTCTCTGGAAGAAAACACATCTTCATCATGTCCACCTGGTCCATCTGAGAGACCTCCTGGCCTCTTTTAACTCTGCAATGAGAGATGCAAGGGCTGCCTATTTTTCTAACTTGGTGTCGAGGATTAACAGAAACCCTAAGGTTCTGTTCAACACCATCAGCAGCATCGTCTCTCCCGCTCCACCCTGTAGCGTAATATAACCTGTTTTTATTGTTATAATACGGACACACTTCTGCAAGGTTATTAGCTTAGTTTTGTGGGTTTTATGCCCGCAATGCAAGCTACCTTCACTAACCTAATTGTTATGCAGGATATCTAGATTCTTTGGATTCAAAGGGAAGACCTACGTACGTTATATTTGGAAGTTATAACCCAGAAGCAGACTTAGACTACAGTTATTTTATTAAAGAAACAGATTGAACGAACAGACAGATATGAGGTAGATGGTTGCATCTTAAGAGCTTCTCTGATGTTATTAAGCTGAGAGTTAATGACGAGAGCCCGTGAGATATTAATATCTCTAGGGAGTCTGAGCTAGTTAGGAGGGGAACTGAGCCTAACTTGAAAGGAGTGTTATTTATCAAGAGCCTCGGTTTACCAGATCGGAGTTGGTACCTCGCTGAAACTGCTCCAGATCGCCTCGGCGTGAGAGGTGGAGGCTCGTCGGTGAGATCGTTGGTCTGACGAGCCTCGGATTATCCCCGGGGCCGGGAGGCCGTTCCAAGGCACGGAAGCGTCTCAATGAGTCGGTCAGCGGCTCCATGGTCGGCTGGTGCAGAGGCTAACAGGCTTTCCCCATGGCTGGTGAACAGAAGCAGACGGATGGTGTCTGGCTTCTAGCCGGGGAAATTGTC
This sequence comes from Callopanchax toddi, assembly GCA_006937965.1. Lineage (NCBI taxonomy): Eukaryota > Metazoa > Chordata > Actinopteri > Cyprinodontiformes > Nothobranchiidae > Callopanchax > Callopanchax toddi. The sequence continues at coordinate 33,768 of SSNR01000401.1, forward strand.
CTCGACTGCTTGGGGCTAATACCCAAACGGCAGTCGGCATCTGAGCGTACCGTGTAGCTGAGGGACGGTCGCTGTCTTCTCGTTGCTGGCTGAACGAGAACTGCTGAACTCGGTAGCTTCCAGGCAGGAAGTCTGACCGTGGAAAGTTTTGGACGCGTGGCCCAATGGGAAGGAGTTACCAAGTCACGTGGTTCTCGTCATTAAGGAACCCAGGAAACTTAGATGGATTATTAATATGCTTTAACCTTTTAGCAAAAGTAGGAACATAAAATAATACTGATGCAACATCAACATTCATGAATACTGGAAGAAAATGAATTAATCATATTAAGACATTTCTGGACAGTGGATTAAAGGTAGTGTCTTTTTAGAATGAGACATCAAAGAGTCCTTAAGTTTAATTATTAATTAAAGGAAATCTTCTGAGTCTTCCGACACGACCGGGTCCTGGAAGGAATGTTGATTCAGGTTACAACATAATAAAAGAGTCATTTTAATCCAAGTTATTGGGACAAAGATGAGTTATTGTATTGATGAACCAGAGGTCAGAATTCAGAGATAGTAACGCCTTTGCCGGCGCTACAACCCACTGCTCCAATCCACTCTGATGGGGACTATGAAAACTTTCTCTCCTTCTTTGTGGGTAAAGTCAACAAGGTCAGGTCCAGCATCCCTCCCTCAGTTTCCTCTCTGTCTGCTCTGACTGCAGCCCGGCCTGTTGTCTTAGATAGATTTACTCCTGTCTCAGTTTCTACCTGCCCTCTTGACATTTTACCCTTTTCTTTCTTTAAGACAGTTTTCCAGTCCATCGGTCCCAGTGTGTTTCACTGGTTTCTGGTCAGGTCTCTGCCTACTTTAAGAACGCGGTAATCCACCCACTGCTAAAGAAACCTGATCTTGACCCCTCCCTCTTTATCAGCTACAGACCCATCTCTAAACTACCGTTCATTTCCAAACTCCTGGAGAAGGTGGTGGCTAAACAACTCACAGCAGTCCTGGAAAAACATCACATCTCGGACAGCTTTCAGTCAGGTTTTCGTAGAGCTCATTCAACTGAAACAGCTCTCCTCAGAGTCTCCAGCAACATCCTGACCCAAAATGATGCAGGTGAATGCTCTGTCCTGGTTCTGCTGGACCTGACTGCAGCTTTCGACACCATCAACCACCACCTCCTACTCAACAGATTGAGACACTGGGTGGGCCTGTCAGGTTCTGTAGGTTGGTTCACTTCCTATCCCTCTGACCGTTACTTCTCAGTGTCTGTCTCTAATCACAGGTCATCTCACACACGGAGTCCCACAAGGTTCTGTCCTGGGGCCTCTACTATTCCTTTTATACCTGCTTCCCCTCCAGCTCATCCTGAGCTCATTCAAAGAAATCTCATATCACCTGTACGCCGATGACATCCAGCTCTACATCTCCTTTAAGCCCCATGAGGCATCTAAACTACAGCTGCTGCAGACGTGTTTAGACTCAACTTACTACAACTGAATGAGTCAAAAACCAAATTCCTCATCTGAGCTCTGAAAAAGCTTGCTCCGAAAGTCCAGGATTCTCTGTGTCAACTCGCCTCTTTCATAAAACCCTCTGTCAGAAACCTTGGTGTGACCTTTGACCCAGCTCTCACCCTGGATGCTCATGTCAGCTCTCTGGTTTGCTCCTCTTTCTTCCACCTCAGAAACATTGCTAAGCTGAGTCCCATTATGTCACGCCCTGAACTGGAGATTATTCTCCACTCCTTCATCACTTCTCACCTGGACTACTGTAACTCCCTCTTCACCTGTCTGAACTAAACCTCTATGGATCGCCTACAGGTGGTTCAGAATGCCTGGACCAGACTTCTGACCAAGTCCTCCAAATACACCCATATCACCCCAATACTTTTCCAACTCTACTGGCTACCAGTTAACTCCAGAGTCCAATTCAAAATCTTGGTTTTGGTCTATCGGGCCCTACATGGACCAGCACCAACCTACATCAGTGACCTCCTACTCTCCTACCCCCCTGCAGATCCCTGAGATCATAGAGAACAGCAGGAATCAGGTCTGGAAGTAATGGATGATGGAGGAGTTTCTCTCATCACTTTGACTTCTTAGGGTGATTTTAATTCTAGTAAAATGACACAGGTGGAAGAAATCAGTCCTAGTAACATGTTGTATCTGAGAGTTAAAAGACAGATCTGGGTCCACAAATGAATTCATCCAGAGGGGCTGAATTACACAGTTTATTCCTGAGGGGCTCTGGCCTAAAAACCACAACCTCTGTCTGATCTGAAGTCAAAAGTAGAAAATTCTCCCAGGTTTATGTCTTTCAGATGATTTATTACCTGATTGGATTCATCAGGCTTCATGGATAAATAGAACTGAGGATCATCAGTATAGCAATAGAAATGAATCCCAGGTTGTCTAATAATTTGACCCATGGAAGCAGATATCGAGTAGCTTACTGGACCAAGCATTAAACCCTGAGGGACTCCATGACTAACTGGTGCATGAGGAAGATTTTGTTATTAACATAAACAATTTGTAATCTTCCCTTAATCCCATTATCATTTTCAAGCCACTGAAATAAAATACTTAGGTTTATTGTGTTGTTTAGTTATTTTGCTTATAAACACTTAAAGGTCCCATATGATGCAAAATCCCCTTTTCTAAAGATCTTCTAACAGTCATATCAGTCCCAAAGACTGTGTCTGAGACCCTAAAGCGAGAAAATATTTTCAGTTTTCATTTTCTTTTTATCTTTTTTTTGGAAATGTGTTTTGAGCTAATGCTAAAACGGGTGGCTTCAAAATCTTTCCACTGCTGATGTCAAGATGGGAAAAGACCACTCCTCTAGAGGACAGAGCCAATCACGAGCACCTTTGGCTACCTGAGCCCACCCTTTAATAACCACAGGTGCACGCATCCTCACAGAGGTTAGCAAACAGTCATGGTGAAGCTATGAGCAAAGCACGGCAGTTGCGTCATAGATGATTGCATCAACAAGCACTAAAGTCTTTTTTTTACTCCCTTCATCTGAGAACCTGAAGACCCACCAACATCTCGCTAATGCACGGAGAAGAGGCATGGGCAGGGCTTAGAGATGCCCAACTGCCCCGCCCATTAGAAAGGAAAGTTTAGCTTTAGGAGGCTGGATGAGTTTGTGGAAGAACAACAGCTGCACTTTAAGTAAAGGCTAATTTGACTAATGCAGAGCTTTGACATGTTATTGAGATGTAAAAGAAATGATTCAGAGTGGATAGAAAGTGATGAATATGGGATCTTTAAATGTGTGTCAAACAGAGACTGAACTGAATAACCTCTTTATTAAATAATCCCACAAGCCCTTAGAATAAGAAGGTTTATTTGTATATCATCTACCTAGATAGAAATCACAAGGTGGTTTACAGTCCTATGAGATCACAATAGAAGACTAACGTTACCACAGATTTCACTTCGTCTGAAAAGATTTCTGATGCTGTTCTTGAGTCGTCATGTGTTCATCTCCAGGACACCAGCAGCAACCAACGTAAAGATTGTCCTGCAGGGCCTGCCTCAGTGGAGATCCCAGCTCCGGCTTCTCATGGTCAGCCGCCTCCAGCTTTCTTTGTTTTTATTTTTCCTGCAGCCCAGGGTTATGTGCTAAAGGTCATTCTGAAGTGGCATCTATCAGTTATTTATTTACAGTAAATAACACTAATATAGTGTTCTGACTGTAGAGGTTAGCTAACAGGTAATTTCGTCTGTGTCCGAATTCAGGGGTAGGATGCTTGTGAGTGCGCATTTAGAGGCCGATGACATCACAGTGACGTAACGAGTGCTGTCCGAATTCGAAGGATTCTCATTCATGCGTCCTTGTTTCACCTGAATTTCGAGGATGGGTCTGGTGTATCCTCGCTGGCAAAGGTTATCTTAGGATGCTTTGCACGCTGACCGTTGGATTCTACAGATTCATCAGATTCACAACAATACCAGAGAGCAGTATAGTTTCAAATGTCAGTTTTTCAAAAGATAGTGATAAAAACTAGGAAAAGCTTGTGTTTTGGATTTTTTTTGTTTATTTTTATATTAAATAAATTTAATAATAAAATTCACTGCAAAAGAGAGTGAATATTTTTTCATGTAATTTAAGACAAAAAAAATCAACATAAGCTAGCTTGAATGTTTTTAATGGAATTTTAGGAAATAAATCACAGTAAAAGAGCTTAGATGTGTTTCTGTAGATTCACTTCCTTAGCTTTAGCCTGTCTGCCGTCGCTGTCACAGTTGCTAAGTGACGACCAAGGGGCGGGGATAAAAATGAGGCTAGACTGAATTCAGAGCCGTTCATTTCTGATCTTAGCGGTCGAGCAAGGACCCGACCTAGGTAGACTAGTAAGTACACGTCCTCATGCCCTGCATGCAAGTTATACTGATAAGTGATAAGCTATATAATCTAAAGATGTATGTATGATCATACTTTAATATAACTCTAAAATGCAACATGTTTTTGTTCAGATTCTCATTTTAATTTTGTTCAGAAGTGGGTTGGGGTATAACTGTTGGTTGGATTTCGTGGGTGTGTTGGTCTACAAGTCTGAAAATGTGTTTTAAAAGCACCATTTTTCTATCTCACCAGCTGAGCTGCCAGGTTTACAGTCTCCAAAATGTGTTTGTGCAAACTTCAAAATTTGCTTAAAGTTATGCACATTTTTCCATCACTTTTTTATTATCAATCCCAAAGTTTGCTCAGAAAGTGAATTATGCAACTTTCAGACCAGTTTTGCAAGTTTTATAAATGAGGCCCCAGAACATTACCGCTAATTTATCACTAATCTGCCACAGTGTCTCTCCTGGCGACTAGCCATGAGTAGTTCGCCTGTCAGAGGACTGCATTGCTTCTCTAGAGCCCCACCCCACCCCACCAACACACACACACACTCTTAAGTGATGTCACAGTGGGATGAGTTCCTTACTGTAGACCAATAACTGTTAGAAGTCACTTCAGAATGACCCTGGTGATGCTTTAAGATTCATATTTGTCCAGCAGCACATTAACACAATCATCATCACACAGTTGCCACATCTGCCTTACTTCCTGTTATCACACCTGTTGGTTCCCAGTCTGGGCCACCATGCAGCAGCCACATCTTTCAGGTAAACATTCTTCTCTTTTTCCATCACATAAGTAACTATTATTAGAAAAAGCAGATGTGGTGATATGACTTTAAACCAGGTGTTTCAGTGGCTTGTTTTTACCCACAGACTCCTGCGGCTCTGCCTGTTGGCCAGGTCTACCCAGCGCAGGCCGTCCCCTACATGGGTAGGATGAAGTCATTGTGTTTCTGCTTGTGACATGAAATCAGAATCGTTATTGTCTACAGTGTAGCTGATCACCAGTGTGTGTGTGTGTGTGTGAATGGGTGAATGACTGATGTGTTGCAAAGCGCTTTGGGGAGTTTAGAACTCTAGAAAGATCTATAGAGATACAGGACATTTACCATTTGTTGCAGTCCCTAGGTGAGAATCTAACTTGTTGTATTCAGGTTCTGGGGATGTTACTTCCTTCCTGATGACTGAGGCTCGGCAGCACAACACAGAGATCCGCTTAGCTGTGGGAAAGGTAGCAGATAAAGTGGAGCAACTGGCCTCCAAGGTAAAAATCTTTAAACAGGATCATAATCACTGAGTCCTTCAGATCAAGCCTAAACATCAGCTTCTGTCTGCATCACCCTGACAGGTAGATGATCTCCAAAGACAAGGGAGTCGGTCCATGAGTGTTTCTACAATGACTATGGAAACTTCCATGATTGTGCACAATATTCAAAGAATTGTTCAGGTACACTAAGAGTTAGTTATATTTCTTTATATTAGGATTTTTTCAATTTCATCTAACTAGTTCCGACAGTGCTGTTTTTGTTTTTAGGAAAATGAATGTTTAAAAACAGAAGTATTTGAGAAAAGCTCTCGTATTGAGGAGCAGAACCGAAAAATTGGCGAGCTCATCAACCAGAACCAGAGGTGAGTGAGAAAGGGTCCGGACACATTAAGGCCTTTAATGTTAATGTTACTATCAGTTAGCTGCATTCTGATTTAAACCAGAACTCTTCACTTCATTTAGTTGAACATTTTTAGCACAATCAGCTCTTTTCAGACATAACGGTACGGTATCATTTCAGTCCATATCAGTAAAACCACTCAGGCTGCCTATTTCCATCTACGTAACATTAATCGCCTCCATCGGTCCCTCAAACCGCACAGTGCCGCCATTCTGGTTCACACCCTGGTCACTTCTCACATCGACTACTGTAATTCACTACTTTTTGGTCTTCCTCAAAAATCTATACACAAACTTCAGTTGGTCCAGAACTCAGCTGCCCGTATCGTGTCCAGAACCCCGTCCACCAACCACATCACTCCTGTCCTACAGGAGCTGCACTGGCTTCCTGTAAAATTCCAGATCAGTTTTAAAATCCTTCTCCTTGCATCCATAACCTCGCTCCTCTATATCTCAGTGAACTGTTGCAGGTTCACACCCCCACCCGTAGACTCAGACCCTCCTCCTCCATCCACCTCTCTGTGCCCCCGTCCCTTCTGTCCACCACGGGGTCCAGAGCGTTCAGTCGCTCTGACCCTCACCTCTGGAACTCTCTCCCCCCCCGACATCCGCAGCATTGACTCCATTTCACTTTTCAAATCACATCTCAAAACCTACCTGTTCAAAACTGCTTTTCATTTGTGAATCTCATTTATCTGTTTTATTGATTTTTAATTGTTTTATTGATTTATTTAAGGGGATCTTATAATATTTTATTTTATTTTATTTTGTTTTTCCTTGTTATGTTTTATCTCATCTTGTTTTAATGTAAGGTGACATTGAGTGTCATGAAAGGCACCTTTAAATAAAATGAATTATTATTATTATTATTATTAATATTATAAACATGAAACAAAAATCTAACTGGTGAAAACTAGATTCAAAAAGACTAAATATGTAGCCCTAGGTAAGAACCCATTAGCTGAATAGAACTTAGAGGGAGGAACACTAGTCAGGATCTGCCAGAGGTCACACGAGTGACAGTCTGGGAAATGTACAAGCATAGAGGGTGCACAAAGAGAGCGCAGTAGAGTAGAGGAAGGGAGGTGCAGGGTACAGGGCTCTACTAACCTGAACTGGTTGCCCTGGTGTGCCTATATTTTTTTCTTAGGTCCTCCAGCACAAAAGTTAGGTGTACCCAAAGTTTAGACCACGTTGCATTTAACGTTGTAGGTTCACTACTTTTAAGTCACTGTCCAGGCAATATTGACTCATAAATGATGTATTAACAATCTAGTAAACATAAACGTTGAAATACAACGGACAAAGTCTGAGGTCAGGGCTCAGTGCCAGTTAGTTTGCTTTAGGGGAATGGGTGAAGCTCCTCGTTTTTGGATGCTGAAAAGCTCGCCTCAAAACACTGGACTTAACAAAAGTGAACTCAAACTTCAAACTATAACATGGGCCTGAAACGGATTCATACAGCTGAGGAGGTAGAGGACATTAAAAAAGCTCTCGACTTTCTAGCAGAAGAAATCTCTGCCATCAGGCTGCAGCAGAAAAGCATCCTGGATATTGTGGAGGAGGAAAGCTACTACGAACTCACAAGACAGAAAAGAATAATCAGATCGAGTATTTGGAGAGTAGAGTGGCTGACTTGGAACAATACACCAGGCTGAATGATGTTATCGTCTCTAAACTGCACATCAAACCTCGGACATATGCCCGGGCGGTGACGGCTGATGGTGGAGGAGAACCAGGGAAGTTGGCTACTTTCCTACAGTCCAAAGGGATCCAGCTGGACTGTGAAAACATCGAGGCCTGCCACCCCCTGCCAAGGAAGGAGAAATGCCAACGACAAGCCTGCTGCCATCATCAGGTTTATTACTGAGTTTATTACTTCTGCAGAAGGAGATCGCACCACATACGGAAGTCAATCGTAGTTAGAATACTCAGATCATCCAGTTCATTCCACACAAAACGCCCTCCCTAAAGTAGATAATGTCTCAGCAACCTTGGTTGCTCCTAGCAACAGACATTAAATCACTAACTTACCCTTCACCGTTATCTGGTTGCTTACGGCAACTCAAAAGGGAGTTGCTGCTCTATGCATTCCTTTACTTAATAATTGCCCTAAAACTCACCTCAAACTCTTATTAGCGGCTCTCCCTTGACCTCCTTAGGCCCCAGGTACAACATGCTCAAGACCCCTACAGTTTGCATACCAGGCGGGTGTTGGTGTGGAGGATGCCATCCTGTACCTCCTACACTGAGCTCACTCGCACATGGACAAGGAAAAAGGCACAGTCAGAATCCTGTTCCTGGACTTCTCTAGTGCCTTTAACACCACCCAGCCCTGTTTGCTCCAGGAAAAACTGACCAGTGGATCCCTGCCTGGTTGCTTGGATCTCCAACTACCTCACCGACAGACCACAGTACGTCAGGCTGAAAGACACTGTGATCAGGAGCACCTCAAGAAACTGTGCTGTCCCCTCTCCTGTTCACTCAGATTTCTGTTATAACTTTGAATCGTGTCACATTCAGAAGTTTGCGGATGACACAGCCATCATGGGGTGTATTAGGGATGATCAGGAAGAGGAGTACAGGAGTCTGGTGAGGACCTTTGTCACCTGGTGCCACACAAACCACCTGCAGCTCAACGCCTCAAAAACCAAGGAAGAGGTCATCGACTTTGGCAGGTCCAGACTAAGTTTACAGCCACTTCAAATCAAAGGGGAGGAGGTGGAGGTGGTTAACAAGTACAAGTACCTCGGACTGTGGGTGGACAGCAAACTGGACTGGACACAACATACAGCAGCTGTACAAGAATGGCCAAAGCAGACTGTACTTCCTGAGGAGGCTGCGGTCCTACAACGTCTGCACAAAGCTGTTGAGGATGTTCTACCAGGCAGCGGTAGCCAGTGTCCTCTTCTACGCTGTGGTGGGCTGTGTGAGCAGCTCAACAAAGAAGGACACATCCAGACTGGAAAAACTGATCAGGAGAGCCAGCTCTGTAGTCGGCACAAAGCTAGACACTCTGGGGACAGTGGCAGAGGAAAGGACACTGATTAAACTGATGACCATCATGGAGAACACCAGGCACCCTCTGCACACTGTCATCAACAACCAGAGGAGCCTGTTCAGTGACGGGTTGCTCCTCCTGAAGTCCAGGAACTCCTTTGTCTCACACGCCATCAAACTTTATAACTCCTCACTGGGGGGGAGAGGGAGGGGCAACAGGAGGATGGAGGGGGACAGAGAGGAACAGGGATAATCAACGTATTGTGACATCTAATCCATGACGTGCAATAACTGTGTATGTACTGTGCAATAGACTTCATGATGTGCAAAAACCTAGTATGCAGACATTCTCAAAAAGCCATTGATCACTACTGATTTATGTATGTATGTGTGTGTGTGTGTGTGTGTAACTTGTAGGGGTTAATATTTTATAAAGTCGACTACCAAGTAATGAAAGTCAAGTCGACTTTGTCTAATCGCTGATGACGTCATACAGACCAAGTAGACAGGATGGCTTTATAAAGCTTGACAGGCTTTATTGCCAAAACTTATTTCTAATGCTGACAACAAACAGCTCAAAAACATTCTTAAATGTAGAGAGCAGTGTTGTTTTAGGCAGCCACTTTGATCGGTTCTAGGTGGTTCAGAGTGCTTGTGCTAGGCATCTGACCAATTTCTCCAAATACTCCCACATCACCCCACAACTCTTCCAGCTTCACTGGCTGCACATGAATTCCAGAGTTCAGTTCATGATCCTGGTTCTGTTCTATCAGGCCCTACGTGGACGAGCATCAGCTTACATCAGTGATGTACTCCTGGAGATTAGTCACTGACTCTGCAGTCTACTCTTCTGCTTATATTTCTGTAAACAACTCTCTGTGTATATGTTTATATGTATTATGTATATGTTTGTGATTGCCTCATTTGTTTATAATTGTAAATCACGTTGTAATCTTTGTCTTGAAAGGCGCTATGAAAATAAAACTTCTCTGAGCTTGTGGCCTTCTTCTCCTGGGCTCGTAGCTCGGTACCTGGCTCTGGGCATGTGGCCTTCTCCACGAGCTTTCTAAACTTGATTCACAAGTCACTATAGTTTCTAATCCCACTCCCACGATCTCAGAAGAGGAGTGTCCAGCCGGTCTCAGCTCGGCTGAGCTGTTTACATTCAAATGAAATCAAGCTTCTACTGCATCATCTGGGAGCCTCAGCTCGATTAGATCCAGTTTGTCTTCAGCCAGACGAACAAGTTTAAATGAATTTATAAAAAAACAACTTCAGTCAATTTAAGGCTATAGTTTGGTTTTCTGATGTGTAAACGCACCGATTGTTTTCTGAGCCCATGTCATGATTTAACAAAGTCAGCTGCTCAACAGGAAAAGTATGTCACACTTTTCTTGCTGTAAAGCAAATTTGCTCCGACATAGTGAGGAACATTCTACCTGCCTAACATTTTGGAACAGAACTGATGTTCATCGTTTATGTGGTGGTGGTGTTTCTGTCCAGGTACATGGAGCAGAGTCACCTGCTGCTGGAACAAAGGAATGACTCCATCAGGTCCTCCAGTGAGCAGAACCAGGCCAGACTGCTGCAGGTGGAGCAGGACAAGGTGAGACTTCTAAAGCTGTAGAATGAACAGAAAATCTCAGCAGTAGTTTGATGCTACCTGAATATGTGTAGGGACACCTGTCTGATCCTCTCCTCCTGGAGCATGAGCAAGCAAGCTCTTTCCGTCTCCTTAAACTGTCTTTTAATACCAGTTTGAAGAATCATCTCAGCTTTCCTACACGTGTTGAGTAACGTGCCTGCAGCAACAACAGACTCTCTTGCTGGAGCTGCGCTCCTTCGCAGCGTTGGAGTGCGCGAGTAAGCGGCACAACCTCGCCGCCCGACCTCACCTCCAGAACTGAGTTCCGAACCAACTATAAATGGTGCGGTCCGTTCAGGGGACGGCGAATCCCAGGTGCAGAATGAACTTGCGGTATCTCCGTGAGTTTGTTGTTTAGGAGCTATTGATTGGCTGGTATGATCAGTGCTGAAAGCAGTTTATGGGAATTTACCAATCATAAATTTGTCACAAATATTGACCAATTTTGGTCGGTGGCCGATTTGAGGTATTTTGGCCACTGCAGCCACCATACTCTGAAGCTACAGATGCCCTGAAGAAACTCATGACTTTGCTTTTTAATCAAAAAAAACATTTCTCTTTCTTTACAGACTTTGATGACAAATGAATATCAATCATTGTTTACCTAAGGTGTATTTAATCTGAATTCATTGCTTTGAAAGTAATGTTAAATCAAAATAATTGATTATTGTTGAAATGCATTATTTTACATCTTAAGTATGTCAAATGACTCTGATGATCTAATCATGTTTTAGTATCAGTCATGTTTCATATGAATATCAATATATTAATAACGACCCTTTAAGTCAAATAAATTCTCTTTAAGTTTCATAGAGGAAGTGAGTCTCTTGGTAACGCCTTCCAATTTTCCTGGCTGATCATTGGTTAGTCATATTTTCTATAAAAACGTATGTTTCTGGATTTTCTCTAGTCTCCTGCCAACATGCCAACTAGAACCTTCAGTCTGGAATCAAGCCAGATTCCAGACCAAGGTCAGGTTAACGGTTTTAAGAGGACTCATCCTCTAAGGAACAGCCACAACTCTTAATTTGATCCAGAGAAGAACCGTATTTTTGAATCCAGCTCCAGTTTGTCAGAACTGCTAAATTAAACTCGACATCGTCTGCATGCCAAGGTCAACATCTTTACCAGAGAGAGGGCTACCTCGGACCAGCCTCCGTCCAGCCCATGTGGTATTGATCACCAAGGCCACCACAAGTCACAAGATGATATTTTAGCACTGAAAACAGCTCTAGATGAGACCTATTCTGTCACAAATGCAACCACATTTCTCACTAGTGCGGAGACTCCCTTGCACCAGGGCGATCAGCTGTTTGGAGGAAAAAACTCTGCGACACTGAACGTGTCTCTGACCGCAGACACACATTAGACCAGGAGAAGTCAAACACAGATCTAAACCCCTTCTATGAAGAAGTCTGCGGTCCAAAGCAGAGCTTCATCAGACTTCTGAATAACGTTCATCTATTTCTGGAGGAAGACAGGCTAACTGTGATGGACCCAAAATGATAAACGTGATGTTTATATTACCTATTTAGTATTGATAATCCTTTATTTCACCATGGAGGACGTGTGGTACTGTCCACTATAGTGACTATAGTGTTATTTATTATAATAATATTGTTCCAATGTAGGATTAATTACACTGTGCTCCGTCACATACACTACTTATTTAGCATGATGAGCTTTGCCGTTATGAGATATCTCGTCTCGTCCGGTGTGAGAGTAGCATCTGAACCTGTTGACCCTGCCAGCCACTAAAACTGGTAGGGATCCAGACTATTATTAGGTTTTTTTTTTTTTAATCAGCTCCAGTGTGAAGTGAATGCTGTTCATCACATAATGTTATAAAACCAGCAGGGTGAATTCTGGCAAAGTCAGCAACTTGTTTACATCAGTGAACAGCAGCAGGGAGAACATAAGCTAACGTTCATAAGCTAGCTAACACTTAACGTTTGTAAACACCGCTCTCTATGACCCCACCTAGGTGTGAAAAACCTTCCCACACGTGAACTGGTCTTGAACTAGTAGAAGACAGGCTAAACTGGCAACAAAACCAACCTCAGTTGCTACTTTTGCTCTCCGTTCAATACTCCCGTAATTCATAGTTGCCAACCACTATGGTGAACCCACGTGATCAGGGTGAAAAGTGTCAATATTACCTGTTAACCTCTACAGTTAGATCACTATATTTCCTGTTGGCTAACCTCTACTGTCTAGCACTAGTGACAGGCTGCCTTTGAGCCATGTACTGTGTTCTCCATGCTGCCAATATTTTATAAAATCCATTGCAAATTGGAGCTGTATACAGGTGAGCGCTGCACCCTCACTGACTGCTGAGTCCTCCATGGATTTTCATGTGGCATGTTTTTAATTGAGTACCTGTAGTTTAGCATCAAACCATTTGCACAGTTTATGGTATTTACCAGCTACCATTTATGGTAGCTGTAGCATGTACCGTAGCACAGATGTCCCCAACCACCAGTCTCTGGACTGGTACCGGTCTGTCAGAACAACTGAATAAAATAATGTATATGATGTGTTGATCGCATCTGAAAGACATGGCCGGGGCACCAGTGTGTTACGTTGCGGTATCAAGCCCGCAGCACAGTGACAATCTGCCAAGTGAGTGAGCTGCTTTGTAATCCTCACTTTCCACTGAGTTGCAAGCAAAGGAGCTCTCATAAGGGCACGTGAACGAGGTGCGATTTGCTCCACAGTACGGGGTGCATTGCAAGGTCTTCGAAGAGGACACACTGCACCCCGCATCGGTGATACAAAGGCAACAGTGGCAGCACCCTATCCCCACCCCCCGACCGACCCACAGATGTATTGCTTGGCACAAAATCAGTCTGCAGCGCAAACAGCGTTGGGGACCACTGCTGTAGCATAGTGATTCAGACATTGCTCAATTGAACCAAACTGAACAAATGGTCTCATGAGAATTGCTCCAGTCAGAGGACTACTGACTTCTCCCACTTTGGGATGTCACGGATTGGCGTAAGCCTTATTGTAGATAAATGACTGAGAATGTGTAACGGATCTGGTGTTTGATTACTTCTTTTGCTCAGAGGTTATGGTTTTATTTGTCCTGTCTCTCCTCAGCAGGATCCGCCCCGGGACTTGGGTTCTGGCCAGGTGAGCCAGTGTTTCTGTGTTCTCCCACCAGATTGGGCTCAACTAGTCTTGGCAAAATAATCACAAAATATTTCAGAAACACCCAGATTGTGGGTTTTCTTTGCATGAAGGCAGGCAGCTCTGCAGGATCTGGTTTGACGAGGATAGGTGGTAAAAGAAGGAAACTCGATGTTCAGATGGAGCTCCACAACATGAAACGGAGAAATCTCAACTATTTGACCCCTGTCTGTTTTGTAGCCACTGGATCATTACTCCACGTCACACCTCACGGTCACTTTAACTTTATTTTCATGTTGCTTTAGTCCCATTAGTTGATCATTGTTATTCCACAGGAACCAGCTGCTATCATCACTAGTAGCGTCTCATCCAGACCCGTCACCATATTGTTGTTTCTGAGTCTTGGCTACAGGTGCAACTCCTCCTCTCACTCCTCCTGCTGTCCTCCTTCAGGTCCATTTGACTGAGGAGCTGGCTTCATCCACGGCTCGAGTGTCTCAGCTGCAGCTGGAGGTCTCCGCTTGGAAGCAGAAGGCTGCAGAGCTGCAGAGTAAACTGAGCTCAGTGCTGCAGGAAAACAAGAGCCACGGTCAATGCATCGCCACCTTGGAGACACAGCTGGAAGGTTTGGAAAACTGAGAACTTTGTTATGTTATCAGTTCTTTTTTTTGAGAAATAGGTTACCTCCACCTTTCTGTGGTGGAGGAGTTTGAGTGCCCTGTTGATTCTAGGAGATTTGTTGTCAGTTTATGCCCAGTTTAGAGACCAGAGTGATGCGCCGTGAGCACGCGCGCATGTCAAGGTGGGGCGGGACGGGGGGGAGAATGGATGTTTTGGGAGGGGCCGTGGTACATTGGACTCAAAAATTGCTCTTTTGCTGAAAAGCTCCACATAGTGCCTTTAACCTGATGTTTAATGGCTTCTCCTCCGGCTCTCGAGGAGTGCAGACGCCTATTTTTTCTCTCCTCCCCCCACTGGATTCCTGCTGCTGCTTTGTCTGTCTGGCTATCCGGAGCACCCTTCTGCATCTTCTCTGGATTTCCCAGGAGAAATGGATACAGTCTGCTGCTCCACCCCTCCCTCTCTGTCTACAGGAGTCTGTGGCCTCCTAGGCTCGAGGCTCTAGGCTCGGAGATCGTTTCACATCAAACGAGAGACATTTTGCCACTAAGCTGGGAGAAAGGCCATGGGCTCTCTAAATTCAGACACAACATTCTACTGATGTGCACCTCACCTGCCTTAATGCGCTCCTTGGTCCTTGACTCTCCTTCCCCTCCTGGTAAACAGAGGCTGACTGCTGTAGCCTGGAAGTTCCTGCACCCACCCACATTGTGTTTGGTTATGTTAAGCTTTAGGTTTTGTTTGTGCTAGAGGTGTTTTTGCCTGCTCCGTATCCCTACGCTCCGTTGACCATGGTCCATCATCCCCGCCTCCATACCTCCTGTTATCTACTTTATAATCAAGAATGGCGCCCCCCGAGGTGACGCTTTTGCTTGACTGTTTATTTGTTTGTGTGTTATCTGTTTAGAAAAGTAATAATTTCATTGTTCGGGGAACATGTTCTAACTGTGCATATGACAATAAAGATTCCTTGATTAGTCTACCGCTGTGTGCTTCTGACTTTCAGAGCTGAAGGAGACAATGGAGCGAGCTCAGACTCAGCACCGCTTGGAGAAACAACAACGCAAGCAGATGGAGCTGAAAGCTGGCGCCCTGGAGGAGGAGCTGCAGGAACTGAAAGCTGACAAACAGAACTTGGAACGAGTACGTTTTAGATACTTTTATCTTGCTGTCACAAGAAGTGGACAGAAATGTATATTTTCGGTTTCCTGGGACGTCAAGGAAAGAAGCAGGTTTCAGATTTAGATACACAAATTCTCTGATAGATTGTCGGTTCTTCGCATATTCAGGCACTTTCAGAACGGAAGAAGAAATGGCAGGCAGAGCGTCAACAATGGGACGAAGAGGTAGAGAAGCTTCGGAGGAGCAGCCAGCTGGAGCTGGACCACCTCCAGTCCCAGCTCCGTAAGGCCAGGACAAACAATGATAACACTGCATCTGATCAGGTACAGGGAGCAGGAAGGGCCAGAGAAAGCCCCATTTCATTAGAGCTTCTAACAACGGCATTTTGTATCATAGCAGTCTCAGCTGCAGGTGGAGCTGGAGGAACACTGGAGGAGGAAGTCTGAGCAGATGGTTCTCACGGCGAGAGAGGCACATGACAGAGAACTGGCTGAGGTCACGATGAGCAGAGACAGTCTACAGGACAGGTTCACTGAGCTGCAAGGAAAGGTACATGCTAATGCTAATACAAACAGATACACACACTAACATACACACTGATACACACTAATACACACACTGATACACACTCATTTTAAGTTATCGTATTGACCCGAATATAAGACGGGGGGGTTTTTTCATTGAAAATTATTGGAAAAAGAGGGGGTCGTCTTATAATCATGGCTTAGCTTTTTAGGGGTCATTACACGACCAAACCAGCAGAGGGCGCAGGCTTCTGGTCAAAGCGAAAGCGGCAGCAGCAGGAAGCTTCTCAGATAGCGACTGGTTCTGGCTCTGGACCAGCTCAAAGTTCCAGGCCCACTCGGGATTTAATTGCCTGTCCTGATGATCACTGCACCAGGCTCACCTTCCAGACCCAGGGAAGGAGCTTTCAGCGCGGACCTCTCTCAGGTGAGGGCTCTGCCGCTCAGCTGCACAGAACTCTCACGCAGTCAAGAGCAGACGCAGAAGTCACCTGTCTGATTACTACAAGCTCTTCCGTCTCATGTAACCCTGCACGCCGACAGCGCGAAGACCGCCCCTTACCACCGCCATTGCGTTATCTTTTGTGAAAAGTATGAGGTTATAATTCTGCCAATAATCAGAGAGCACAGATTAAACATCCACGCGTGTATTTTCCCCTCCCGCTGAAGATTCCCCCGTCTCGCGCGCGCACATCAAACACCCGCGCGCGAAATTCAACTATTCGCGCTTGTATTTACCACTGGCGCGCATAATAATACTCCTCGCGCATGCAGAATGAAGCTCTCATGAGCGTGAGTGTGGCTGACACGCGCGCGCGCATGCTGCTTTGCTCTCGAGTGAATATTCTGCTCGCGCGCGGAAATTAATTTTGTCAGTTTGGGGGCGGGTACCAAGGATTCACCGGCCCTTACATGATTGGTTACTTTAAAAAAGATCTTGCCTACATAGGAGTGCCTTGGACTTTGATTGACAGCACAGTTGTTTACCTGAACACGGACTCCGACATTCCAACATGGCTGCTGCAGTGGAAGATGTTCACGTAAGTCGTGCTGATAAAAGGCTTTGTTCAACAAAACCAGTTCTTTACTCAGCTGGTTTGTAAAGCTATCGTGAGCTTTGTTTTTCCTGGTATGCATCAGACTGTTACCATTACAGATTAAACCGCTGACCACAGACTTTGTCTTACAGATCAGTTTTCTTGTTAGCTCAATACATTTTTAGAAATACATTGCATACATAGTTAAGATCGCTAAATATTTGTTATGTATAGGCTAATTTGTCTAATGCCATTTAACATTAATAACCATTTAGCAACCTAGCAATGCACTCAAAGATTTCTGCAAGCTTTAGACCCTTTGTTTTTTNTTTTTTTCTCAATAATTAGCTTTCATTAATACATATTTCTTTAATATCATAGGTGATGTTTGGAGGCTGCCACAAACAACCATCCATCAGCAGCATTTGATGCTTTCAAGAAAGCAACTGAAAGGCATGGCATACCCTCAAGGTAAATATTTACATGGTGCAATATCTAGACACTATTTTAACAGATATATTTAGTAATTTTGAAACAACTAAAGCTAATTTTTAGTGGTAGTACAGTAATTATTTTAGGATCTCTATTTGCTCTACAGAGTCAGAGGGGATCAGGGTGCAGAATGTTCAAATAGCCAGGTATATACTGACCGAGGAAGCTTTATGTCAGGAAAAAGTCTCCATAATCAGAGGTAATTAACTTCTCATCAAGCTAATACCTTTCAATATTTTGTTTTATCAAATCAGCGTTTTGTCAAGTCAGACATTTTGAAAGAATGCCTTGTAAATCCATGAATAGGACTGAGCACTTGTGGTGAGATGTCAGTACTTGTATGACATCATACTACTACAACAAACTCCATGATCTAGAGATTGAACACCTTTTAGGTGTTTCCTCCACAGGTCTGTGTTATTTGGTTGATTTGAGGTAGAATAACAGAATGGCCCTCTGGTACTTTTTTGCTATCAGTTTATTTTTAAAATACATGGAGGCAGATGTTAGAACTAAAAACAATTTTATAGAAATTGGAGAATCTTTCAAAAGGTAAATATATTAATCAAAAACACAAGAGAAACTATGAGAGACCTTTCAAAGGTTGTGAATATAATTTATGATTATTATATTCTCATTTGCTTCTGACTTTCTTTTACAGAAGATCAGTTCACATGACTTTTCTTCAGAAGCTGAAGGCAGACCTAGACCTTTTGTACACGGCTGGACCCACCCCTGAGAACAGAAGGGAATCAGACTCCTGAGCAGCTCTGGTACACAGTGACAGGAATGATGCTTCATCCAACCCAGCAACCAGACAACCTGGAGGTGACTCTTTTCTCTTTTTAAAGAATCATAAAGTTTGATAAACTGAAAGCTAAACCACTTCAGTAAAGCAAGATGATAAATGAAGTTGGTGTTTAAATCCGTTCTGTTCATTTTAGGATATTCAGGAGCCAGCCATCCACTGGGATGTTGCAGCTGAACATGGAGAAGATGGAGATGGTGATTGTGGTGCCTGAGTCTGAGTGTCCCTTAAATGAAGAGCAGCTAGCAGGACTTCAGGTGATAAAAATGTCAGACAGACAGAAACTACAAACCTTTACCTGTTATGTCAGGAGTTCATTGCTGCTGCTTTGTCAGGAGTTTGATTTAAACTTGAAAATGAGTATAGGAAAAAAATGTGATCTTTGAGCTTCTCTAATTTTACACATTTTTGATTTGAATAACAGCAACATTATCAACTGTGGATAAAGAAGTGTCTTGTGCAGAGATCTTTGTTGGTTCTAAGTTACGATTGAAGGCTGGTCTTCACCTTTATTTCTGTGGTTGGATGCTTCCCAATGTATGTTTCATACAATAAATATACAATACTCATTTTTTTCAAGATCACATTGTGCCATATCATTTTTACTTTCATTAACTATTGTTGGATTTACTCCTGTGTCAGTAACCCAGCCAACAAATTGCTCCGCTGACATTTAGAGGCGCGGCAGGTTTCAGCCAGTAGATGGCAGTGGCATTTTTACCATCTACAATGCTTTAAGTCAGGTATGACCAGCAATACCAAATCCTGGTCCTGGAGGGCCAGTACCCTAGCCTAGTGAACTAGACCATCAGTTCTTCTCTGCAGACTTTATAGTCTGGTTTACCAGGCTACCAGTACCCAGCAGGTTACAGGTTTCTTTGCTTCAACACACTTGAGTTCAGTCAGTGGCTGATTGAAGGCCTTGTACCAAGCATGACCTCATGCAGAACAGGTGATTCAATCATTACATCAGTTGTGTTGGACAAAAACAACTAGAACATGCAGAACGTGTCTACATGACAGGATGGACGCCCTGGGTATGATGGTGATAACAAACAAGTGAATAAAGGCTCACGAATTAGGACAAGAATTTATTATTCAAAAGTGGAAAAATCCATTTCTAACTCTGAATCCGTTGCTTTTAATGCAACAAAACAAACTCCACATTAATAAAAAATGTTAGTCAAGTTTATA